>APFE030683247.1:135147-145888 GCA_000404065.3 Pinus taeda | reverse complement strand
TCCACTTGGAGACTGATGATCTCTTACTCATCCCTGGTCGAAAACAAAGAGGCAAGTGTCAGAGGGGAAGCTTCTAGAAGATTCCATGATCTTCCACCTCACAAACTGTCTCTGCCATTTGTCCATTCTTTCCCATCGTACCCTACAGAGGGGCCATTCAGTATGCATCGCACCCTTTACACTGGGAAGGTGATATGCATCGCACCCTCTGCATTGGGTATTCAGTATGGTCCAGTTTTGACCATCTCTAAGCAGTTTTTAGTGGAGAACTTCTGGGAGATGATGTAATCAGCTGACCTTGTTCCTTTAGGTGGTGAAGAAACACTTTTAGGGACTTAGGAGCCCTCAATTTATGGACATTTATGATTGGGGTTGCAGTGCCCAAAAATGTCTTTAACATTAGTCCCAAGTTACACATTGATTACAAACAAGTGAATAAGGTGACGATTAAGAACATGTATCTGTTGCCTAGGATTGATGAATTATTTGACCAATTTAAGAGATAAGTGGTGTTCTCGAATATCGATTTTAGATCATGATATATTTAGGTATGCATCAAAGAAGAGGACATATACAAGACTAATTTCTGGACCAAGTTTGGGCACTATGAGTTGGTTATGTTTCCATTTGGTTTGACTTATGATCCAAATACTTTCATGAGTTTGATTAATTGCGTGTTTCATCCCTATCTAGACAGCTTTGTGATTATATTCATTGATGATATATTGATATATTCTAAGAATGAGGAAGATCATGTAGAACATATATCAGCAATGTTTAAATTTGTAAGAGAGCATCAATTGTATGCAAAAATTAGTAAATGCAGTTTATTTCAATCATAGGTTCATTATTAGGGGCATGTGGTTTCCAAGGAAGGCATAGTAGTGGATCCGAAAAAGATTAAAGCCATCATGGAATGGGAAGCCCGTAGGAATGTGCATGAGGTGATATCATTCATGTGATTAGTAGGTTATTATAGGAGGTTCATGAGGAACTTCTTGTAGATTTCATATCCTATTACATCATTGCAGTGAGAAGGAAATAAATTTGAATGGACAGAGCAATGTGTAGCGAGTTTTGAGCATTTGAAGCAATTGCATACAAATTCTCTAGCTCTAAAGATGGAAGAGTTGTACAAAGAGTTATGGTATGTAAATATGCTTTCAAATGAGCATTTGGTGCAGACTTGGTGGAGGAAGGATAGGCAGTGTGCTATGATTCAAGGAAACTGAATGAGCACGAACAAAATTATGTAACACATGATCTTGAGTTGGCAATGATCATTCACATATTGAACATGTTGAGGAACTATATTCTTGATAGGATTTTCATGTTTATTAGTGATAATAGTGGATTCAGATACATATTAGAGTAACCATTAAAGGAAATTTCAGCCTAAAATTGGTCTCCTTTGGAAAAATAATAAAATAAGAGTTATGAATTTTGGAGGGAAAATAAGAAAACTACCTTTTTTATTGTATTGTTTGGTTATCTCCTTACAAGTTTATTCAAATTTCAAGTGTATAGAATCATTGAACGTGGTATTAAATTCTGCATCCAACGAGTACTTAGTATCTATACTTTTGAGAAGACCCACATTGATAAAAATTGAAGATACATTTAAAAAGCGTGTCCGACATGCCTTTTTAATATATCTTCATTCTTTATCAATGTGGGTCTTTTGAAAACTATGAATAATGGGTACTCATTGAATGAGAAATTTGTTTCCACATCCAATGAGTGTCCAAACTTGAAATTTGAATAAACCTATAAGAATATAATCAAAAAATACAATTGATAAAAGTAGTTTTTTATATTTTCCCTCCAAAATTTCTAGATGTACCTCTTTTTAAATTTAAATGAATTTGATTGGTTTACATATGTACGTGAAAATTTTATGGGCACTTTTGGCTGAAATTTCCTCTAATGATAATCTGAATGCTAGGCAAGCTAGGTGGTTGGCCATGATCAGTGAGATTGATTTTAAGATAAGGTACATCAAGTGTAATGAGAACAAGGTTGCATATGCTCTTAGTAGAAGAGTGCAAGTAAATCACATAGCAACTATGACCTCATATGGGACATATTTGTAGGATCATATCTTATAGCCAAGATAGCAGGATGAAGTGTACCAGTAGCTTTATGATAGGTTACAAGAGGAGGATACAAGTGAACATGATGTAGACTATCATCTCATGGATGATGGTTTGGTTATATTTTGGGATAGGATCTATGTGTAAGAGAATAATGAGCTCAAGAAGCTTACCTTGCAAGAGTTTCATGTAAAGTCATACTCAAGTCACCCAAGTTATCAAAATATATTAATAATGATTAGGAAGTTATACCATTGGCTGAATTTGAAGAAACGGGTGGCATGGTTTGTTGTGAGATGTTTGGATTGTCAATAGGTAAATGCATATTGTAATCATCCAGGTGGTTTATTGCAGTTGATTCTAATTCCAGAGTGGAAATGGGAAGTCATTTCAAGGTAATTCAATAAAAATTTAACGAGGACATTTAGAAAACATGATTCTATTATGGTCATGGTTGAAAAGTTTACAAAGGTAGTACACTTCGTTCCAGTAAAGTCTACAAATTCAGCTAGTGAAGTAGCATGGGTCTTCATAAGAGATATAGTGAGGTTGCATGGTGTTATGAAGAATATTGTGTTGGAAAGAGATGAAATGTTTACATCGAGGATTTGAAAAGAGCTACTTGCAGGTTTGGGGATATATTTAGCCTTTAGTACAACCTATCATCCATAGACAGATGAAAACATAGTGAAGCTCAACTAGATTCTTGAGGACATGTTGAGGATGTATGTCATACATTAGCAGTGAAAGAGGGAAGAGTACCTTATAGTAGTGGATTTTGCATATAATAATGGGTATCAGGAATATTTGAAAATGAGTCCATCTGAGGTAGTTTATGGGTGCAATTGTAATGTTCCTACCAGTTGGAGTGATCTAGTGAATACAATATATATTGGACCAGACATGTTGGTAGAGATGAAACAAGAAATGTAGGTAGTCAATAAGAATCTAAAGGAAACACAATACAGAAAAACGAGTTATGTATATTAGCATAGGGTGTTTAAGGAGTTTCAGGTTGGGGAACAAGTGTACTTGTGCGTCATGCCAAAGAAGATCTCATTGAGGATTGGATCACGTACCAAGATGGAACCTCGGTATTGCGAGCCTTTCAATATTCTTGAGAGGATTGGAGCAATGAACTACTAACTTGCATTTCCTCTCACAATGAAATTCCATGATGTTTACCATGTGTCATTGCTTAAAAAGCATTTAAAAGATGTTGATCATGTGGTTGACTAGTCTATATTTCATGTGTAACTAGAAGGAGAATTCCAGCGAGTACCTCAGTGCATATTGCAAAAAAATATGTACATGCTCAAGAATTGAGGAATCAAATAATTTAAAGTGTAGTGGAAGCATTTTACACCCAATGAAGCTACATGGGAAATGGTTGATCATATTTAGGTGATGTATTCTTCTCTATTCGATGGTTGAGCGCATGGATTTTGATAGATGTTTTGATGTTGTGTTAGGGCTATGTTTATATACATATGTATGTTGTAAATAACACATCAAGATATGTTATAAATTTCGAATAAGCAGTATGGTGTTCATGATATGTTGGTTATGTTTTCAACAAATGGACATGATGTAAATGTTGCATCGAGCTATGTTATAAATATCTATGGGAAACATTATTTTGTTGGTTTATGGGTAGCATTGAACACTAAGGACAGTGTTCCCCCAAGGGGGGGGGGTTCTATAACAAAATTGGTTAAAAATCCATTTAATAAATTTAATAAAGGAAAAATAAGACCAATGTCATGGGAAACATATTTCAGGTTGAATGTTGAGAAAAAACATAGTGATAGGGATCAACACTTGTGATTAATTAATAGCTATGGAAATTGAAAAAGGAAAAGAGGAATTAATTGACATTTATTTATGAAAATAGTGGAAAATAGGAGAAAAGGAAGGTGAAAGGTAAAAAAATTGCATGTGAGGACAATTAAAGCAAAATAGAGGAAAATGAAGAAAATAGAGGCCTTAAAGATAAAAGGTATTTTGAGGATCAATTCACAAATTTTTTAAGCGTGATATGATTTTGTCAGTTCTAGATTGGATATCTCTCTCTCATAATCTTGCACACTTAGTGTTTCTTGGAGCATTGTGGCATGCTTTGAATTTTGAGAAAGAGGGCAAAGGAAAAGCAATAAAGGGCAAGGGGACAACTAGATCAACAACTACAAGAAGGTTTTTTTCTATGTATCGAGTTGCATGTATGATTAATTGTTAGTTTGGACATGCATGGTATAAGCATGTGGTTATTTAGTTGCGATATTTCATTAGTGTTGAGGATATCCTATATTTGCAATGTGTTTTCCTAGTGTTTCCATTTCCTAGATAGCCATTGTGTTGTGGGTTTCCCACTTGATTACTTTCTGATTGGTTCTCTTGTTCCTTATGGTTGTGGATTGAGTTACTAGTTCCTAGATCCTTGGTTGGACAAATTATCTGGAAGCCCTAGAGTAACTTGATTTGAGTTACTATTCCTCAAAGCCTTAATTGAAAAAAACACTCTAGAGCCCTTGGTGGGTTTAGTTACTAGTCCTCGAGCTTTGGTTGGACAAACACTCTGGAGCCCTACGACAACTGTGGGTTGAGTTACTACTCTTGTAGATGGGTTGGAAAAAATTCTCTAGAGCCCTGGACAACTTGGGTAGAGACCAATATAGCGACTGTTATTGATGTCTTATTATGAGGTGGAATCACTCATTGAGGGTTGAGGTGGTTTGGCTACTAGAATCCATCGTTTTGTTCTTCTTGGTTTATACCTTGAGATCCCACATTCATGCTTGTAATATTCTATAGAGGAGATTGGTTAAAAGAGAGATTTAGTTCAACCCAATCAATGGTCAGGTTGCACATAGAAGTCCCTAACTTGGTTGGATTTTTCATATGTTAATAAGAGCTTTTTCTTATTTTATTTCATAAGTATTTACACTTGTTATTATGTGGCTTTGATGGTTTTTCTATCATCGTTACTATTCTAGTTATATGGTGGTTATAAGCATGGTTTCATGACATAGTCTAATTATGGATCTTGATGTGCTTTGATTAATGAAAGTATGGGAAAATATATTTTATTGCATCTATTAAGAGATGGAATTAAGGCTTCTTGATGATTCTCATATAAGTTTCAGACACCTATGTTTAGATATACATTAATGACTTGTAGATTACATGTTCACAATGTGTTTGAAGAAATTTCTATCATGGTTACGACTGGATAGGTAAATTTCTTGACTATTTTTTTCATTAGTGGATTTGTCCTTGTGTAATTCATGATTCTGGAAATTCCAATCAAGTTCTAGATAGAGCTCTGGATACTAGCCCTAAAAAGGTGGCTCGGATTTCATGGTTGCATTCTCAAAACTGGGAAATTTAGACTGTGGTTGATAGGAGGTAAGGTTATCCATGCGACTGAAGGGTTAAATTTTCTAGATTTACTTGTTGTGCAAGTGACTGGGAGTCAAGATCCCTAAAAAGGAAATTTAGCTAAAGGTTTGGGAACCTAGACTGCTTGTTTAGCTCCTGAAGATTCTGTACCTCTTCAGAAAGGTTAGTAAAGTTTCGATTTCTTGATTCCACTTCATTAAATGTACTTAGGAGGTTGAGTCATATCATATTAGCTCCTCCTTTGATGTTTACCCTAGAAGAACAGTGAAACTAGGTAGATATGGGAGGGGTGGTTACACACAAAGGAAGTATTTGTTACTTTATTGCAAGAGATATTTTTGTCTCTATTGAGTAAATCTGGGTCATTACACCAGTGACAAGCCTTGGTCATAAGGCACATAAATTGTGTCCCTAGAGGATTAATACTGCTAACTATATTGGTTGGTTTCTATTTCATCAAAATTTAGAACTCCTACATATTCTCTACTATTCCCATATATTGTCCCCATATCACCTTCCTTGTCATGAAGACACTAAAGAAAAAATCCTACTTCTCAATGCCCTTGACATATCAAAAAACTAGAAGACTTATGGATAATTGTTAATCTGTTGATATCTTAATATCCTAATGCTCATGCTTTGTCAACTAATAAAACTTTTGATCACAACTAAAAATTGTTTTCCTATTTTCTATACTCCAAAAGTTTTTACTTTGCAAGGTTTTCTAGTGTTAAAGTATTTCAATCCCTTTATCATATTCCAATATAATCATTAAAATTTTATGTTCGACCCTTTTATGGTCTACTAACAACATTTCTTTTGAGAATGAGTTTTTACCACTGAAATCTTGCCATACTGATTCTTTTGGTAATATCAATGCTTAGAGATCTTTATATCTGGATATACCAATATCAATAACTTAATGACTCCAAGAAACACAAATTTTTTTAGTACTTAACATAAGAGATTCATCTCTAAAATTTCAAAAATATTTGGGTTTGCATGTTTTTTGAGTGTTAGAAGAATTTAGGGGTTCTCTAATATAATGATATAAAATGAACATAGAAATGAGATATGAGTATATGAAGTAGTGCTAAGGTACATTGCATTAAATCTTTGAATTATATATATGCAATAACTTTGAAAATGTTGGTTTGGAGAAAATGCTTATTCACATAGTTTAAAATAGGTGCCTCTTGTTGCAAAATATAGCAAACTTAAGGCAAAGCCTCGTCATGTGAGGGGTGAGAGCCTATGACGCCAATGATGAAGGGTTTACAATTTCACCTCAAAAACCTTCCTATTTAGTGGGATTCAGACCAAAAGGGAGGATTCGCTAAGTCACCTATAATGGTATTCTAATAGTAGGGCTCAAGTTCATACATTTTTGAAGGTCTAATGTTGGATAGAGACCTTGGCAAGGCAAAGGATGACCTAAGCTTTCAATGTTAAGGTAGAATCATTTGAAATTTAGACCAATAAATCAGTTAATATAAGTTAGGGTTTGGATGATATTTAATAATATGGCATTAAATTTCATAAAGAAAGATAAGAAACATTCTCAAAATGGTATTGAACAATAATAGATCAATGACTTCAAATAGAGATGAGGGATTAACTAGGGAGAACATTTTTATGGTTGTTGGGTATGCATAAAAAACAACAAAAAAATGGCGATTTCAATTTTTCTAGGGTATTAAAGGTGATACAATATGTTGTATTTTTCATAGATGTGATTTATAAACACTAACCCCAAATTATAAGCCATCCTCATTCAATAAAACTAGAGCTGGTATACATAAATCAAACCTAAGTCCTAGTAGTTGTCATAGTCATCTACGAGAGAGGAAAGAATATGGTTTTTGTTTAGTTTTAAAGTTGATCCACACACTCTTGGACCAATTCCTTATCTGACAAGAGATAATGAAGTCTTTATGGAACAAATTTCCAAGGAAGGTTATTGAAGTACTTAGGGGGAATTCTCTATGGAATCCACTTCTAAAACCCTACATATTATTCTTATGAGGGGAGAAATTATGTATAAGAATTTTACATATGGGAGATAGAATGAAGCTAGGTTACGCTTTTTGGTGAAATGAGGGAACATTTTTGTGAAAAAAGGATGATCAAACGAGTAATTTGAAGTGTTCGATCGAGCTCTTTGAGTACCAAAAAATAGCTAGATCGAGCATTAAAACTACCTCTCAATCAAGCTCCTGTGTAAGCCCATGTTAGGAGCTTGATGAAGATTATGACTTGATCTAGCTGTAAAGCTCGATGGGCTCTTAAAGCTAGAAAATTTAAAATTTATGTAAACATCAATAATGATATGCAAACTTTAAAATTGTAAGTATTTCATAGTTAAAAAAAAAATGAATTTAATTACTAATTACGTTTGAATAGGTAATTAATAATGGCGTGAATTAATTTCCAATTACATTTCGAGCGTTTGGTGTATAGATTTGAAAAATGATTCTATCATGCTTGGAGTTGAAATTGTAATATTATTATATTTATAATTTGGTAACTTAAAAATTAGTTTTTAATATGACTTAAATTTTCGATGTTATAATTTAAATAATGAATTGATTAAACATAAGAAAATTTATCAATTTTATTTTAATAAATATAAAATTCATTGAACAAGTAATAAACAAGGTTCCCTCCATCATAATCATATCTATTAATGAAAGGAAATGAGTGCACTAATAATTAGCTTAGTTGCAATAGTTGTAATTTATAATTAATATAGTTGTAATGGATGCAATGGTATCTACGCCTATAAATCTCTCTCAACCTATAAAATGTGATTGCACTCAATTTTGTTCCCAATATTCACAAGTGTGTAGTATATATATAAGATTTAACTCCTCACTTAGGTTTGCAATATATATTTTTAAAATAATAAAAACATAAGGAAACCATAAATTTTAAAACATTATTTGACTAATTTGAATTTGAGTAATCTAGATTTAAATGTGCATATGAAATTATTTTTTAAATAATAATTTTCTAACATTTAGTTTAGTTTAGTTTGTTTTGTTGTTATTTATATATTTATGCTAATTTGATTTACTTTTATTAAAATTTTCTACATAAAAAAATTATAACATGATTAAGTATAAAAATACGTTTTATTTTAAAAAGGTAAACAAATTATCATTTTTAAGAATTTGATAATTGAGAATCCAAAGTTAAAATATTCTATAGAAAGTTATCTATATATTGTTATAAAATAAAAATTCTTGGTAAAATAAAATAAAATTTGGATTTATAATTTAGAAAAATTAGAGTTGTGAAGGTGGAAGAGCCCTATTGGCCAGTTTCTCAGTCACCTTGGTCCTGTGGACTAGAATATTCCAGGTTGGGAACCTCTTTTTAGCTAGAAGTCAACTCTAGTTTTAGCATTGGGTATTGCTTGATGTTGAGCATATGAATGTAGTATTTGTGTATGGAGTTTTGATTTCCATGGCCCCAAAATTTTGTATGGAGTTGTGTAAGAAGGGGTTCGGTGGTATACATGCCAAATACTATGAATGGCTTGAATTTCTTGTCAATTCATGTTATAATATTTGGCTGGTGAAATTAATAACTAGTGGAAAGTTTTTTTATAACACTGAGGCCCTAGAAAGGGTTGGCATGGTTAGTTTATTCAAGCTGCATAATCAGAAAATGGAGAAAATTGAAAATGGTGGTACTATAACCTTATGTCGGCATCGAGTTAGTGGAAAAATGTGAAGTGGGTTCCCTACTTAGTTGGTTTCATTTGAATTTTGTTTTCAAGCACCTAAACTACGACCCTATTCTAGTCGAAATTTGGTGTTTGGAAAGGAACAATATTTTTCAAGCAAAAACAACAACATGGCCCAGGAAAATAGTACAAGGAAAAATGGCAGTGGAGGATGAGGACAAGGAAAATAGAGAAAGGTTGCGTCATCACCGAGAAGTCGACGTAGCTCTTCTAGTGCGGCGGTTGGGGTGCATCAAGGGTGCAATCTAACCTCTTGCATAATTGAAGAAGTGACCCAAACTTACCATGCCACTAGCTCCAACTCAGTTAGGCAGCTGATTGTAGAGTGGGAAAATGAAATTTGGTGTATGTGGAGGACTCTGATTTGGACATCCATGAGTGGAAAGTAGTGGCCCCTAATCCAAGCCACACTCATGGAAGAGTAACCCAATACAAGCTGGCAATAAACATGTTCGAGATGATGAAGAGGATTCTAGTGAAATATCTAGAGAATTTTCCTCCTAACATGAATGTAGCCCCTTGCGAGAAACCCAATTATACACAAGAATTTCAAAAAATTTAGTTTCATTTGCAACAACAAATGCTCAGCTGAATCGAATTGAGTAGCACATCCCTTGGATACCCTACACGAAGCTCTTAGGTTCCACTGTAAAGGAAACTACTCTAGTGGATTCAGCTAATGATGAGAAACAACATCAAATCTGTGTTATTGTATTTTGAATGTTTCAGTCCCAAAGTTTTAGACTTATTACCAATTACATTTATAGATGTTTAGAAAATAGGAAGTATAAAGACTCTCAGATTTATATAGCATGACTTGACAAACTTGTTATTTTTTGTGTATGGATGGCATATTTTGCGATTAGGTGCCCAACCGACGTGCTTTCGTTCTGGGCAGGTTCAGGCCACCTAACTCTCAAACATATGGATGTAACCTACTTTATTTTCAAAAATCAATAGAAAGGTACCACCAATCTTACAATTTTTTTTTATAAAAATTGTTTTGTGGAATAAATAAATTTTATAATTTGCTTTAAGACAAGTATTGAGAGACTTCATTTTTTTAGATAAGTATGATAGCTCAATCCATTTATAGGCTCAATCAATATTGAGTTATTTGAAATTTGAATTTCGAACACTCGATGAAGTTGTTGAGGGCCTAAAAAATAGAGTTTTAGCTCATGTTCTATGGATTTCCCCCCAACACCATTTTTTACCCTAGCAGACTCCAAGCATCATTTCTCCTTAAGTTGCAAAGTTGATTATATTGGATTTAGGAAGGAACAGTCTATCCAATGGAATATGATTCTAATATTTTAGAATTCATATAACATTTTTTTTATCTAATTTCGTTTAAGCATAATTCTTGAAATATTTTTGGATAGTTTCAAAGGCGTTGAATAAAAAATCAATTATATAAAATATACTCATAGCAAAAATTTCAAAATATATGACTATCTTCATTTCCGAGTCCCCTTCAAAAGTGTATTCTTGGTTT
>APFE030683247.1:86051-121681 GCA_000404065.3 Pinus taeda | reverse complement strand
AGTCCCCATGCAAGAAGGTGGATTTAACATCCATCTGATGGACTTCCCATTTGAAAGAGGCAGCAAGGGAAAGAACAAAGCAGATAGAGTTCATTTTGGCAACAGGGGAGAAGGGTTCAGTATAGTCAATGCCTTCAACTTGTGAAAAGCCCTTAGCAACAAGACGAGCTTTATGTTTATCAACTTTCCCATCTGGTCCATACTTGGTTCTGTAAACCCATTTGCATCTAACAAGTTTTTGTCCCTTTGGTAGAGAACAAGATCCCATGTATCATTTGCCAATAATGAACAATATTCTTCATTCATAGCTGCTTCCCAATCTGGATGGCCTGAAGCTTTTGCAAAGGTGTCAGGATCATAATTTGCTGAAGCTTGAGCCAGTAAAGAAGAGGCTCTTTCAAACTGAGAACGTGTACGTCGTTGATCTGTAGGATCACCAGCAAGATCACCTGCTGCATCCCGAGTAGCACGGACCCATTTTGGAAGTTGAGGAGCTCCTGAGAAGGTGGGGGAGGATTTTCATCCTCGCTTTCATCATCTGAAGAGGAAATATTTTCAAAAGTAGAAGAGATAGAGAGAGGTGGCACATGCGCTGAACTAGGCTCGTAGGCCGATTTATTTTCATCAAACTTTACATCTCTTCTAATGATAACATTTTTGGACTTAAATGGAATAAGTCTATATCCTTTGACATCTTCAGAATATCCAACAAAGATATATTTTTCACTCTTACGTTCTAAAGCTTTATGTTTCTCATCTGGAATATGGCCCATGCTTCACTTCCAAAAACACGAAAGTGACTCACATATGGTTTAATTGAGCTCCATGCTTCTTCTGGAGTGATATTCTTTAAAGCCTTAGTAGGAGTGCGATTTAGTATGTAATTTGCACAGTTAATTGCTTCTACCCAATAGTTAAGACTAAGTTCTTTAGATTGAAGCATACAATTTGCCATTTCCTTTAAGGTGCGATTCTTCCTTTCAGCTACACCATTTTGTTGTGGAGTATATGGAACCGTATGTTGCATTTGGATTCCATGCTCAGTACAAAAGTTGATGAAGTCGTTTTTAACATATTTTCTGCCATTATCTGATCTTAGCTTAAGAATTTGATGTCCAGATTGTTTTTCAACAATGGCCTTAAAGGCCAAGAATTTGTTAGATACTTCACTCTTGAGTTTTAAGAAATATACCCAAGTGCGTCTGGAGAAATCATCAATGAAAGTTAAGAAATACTTGTAGCCAGAGAAAGAAACAACTAGAAGTGGACCACATAAATCACTATGCACAAGCTGTAGAGGGAGAGAGGCGTGCCAAGAGGCAGGTTTTTCAAAACTGTCTCGATGATGTTTTCCGTGTACACATCCGGAACAAACGCCATCTCTGCAAGATACCATTGGAAGACCTGTCACCATATTTTCTTTACATAGATTCTAAAGGGAGCGATATTTTAAGTGACCAAATCGCTCATGCCAAAGTTTGCTCACTTCATCATTATGAGCAACAAATACTGAGGGAAGATTTGATGACCCAAAGTTGTGAACTTATACAAACTTGTAGAATCATCAGCAATGCCAGTAGCTAAAATCTGTCTAGGATCCTTTAGGTCTTTAATTACAACATCATGAGGTGAAAATTCAATGATTTTACCTTCACCTGAATGAGTTATCTGATATACAGATAGAAGGTTGGATGATAAGGTTGGAACACATAATACATCATTAAATTGACCATTGTCTATATAAACAGTTCCAGTCCCTACAACACTAAGAGATCTATTATCACCAACATATATATTTTTGGTGGTACAATCATTTAAAGAAGAAAACATGGCTTTATTTTTGGCCATGTGATAAGAAGCTCCAGAATCAATGAGCCATTCATGAGAATGAGAGGAAGAAGAGACATTTAGTGCATAGCCAGACCGAGATGCTTGACAACCACATGCAGAAAGTTCCATTCCTTAAGATGAATTTGAAGAGTGCTCCAAATGGATGTTATGCTTCTTCATTGCTGCTTCCAAGGCTTCCATCTTCTTAAAGCATTTAGATTCTAAGTGGCCATCTCGATTACAAAAGTGGCAATGTCTATCAGTCTTCTTCCCTTTGTTTTTATTTGCCTTATCATTCTGGTGAAATGATTTTTCATTTTGAGGCTGAAATTGCTTAGGACCCTTGTTTGGTTTAGGACCATTCCTTTTAGGATACGACTTCTTAGGATTCTTTGATTTTGGTTGCTGCTGGGTGGTTAACGCTTTCTTAGAAGAGTTTCCAAGATTAAGAAGACCAAGGTGTAAGAGTTTTTATTATTCTCTTATTAAAGAATCACAAAAAGAATCAAAGGAAGGGGACTTGTAGTCTTGTCCTTGAGAAATGAAGGCTTCTCTTGTAGAATGGAAGGTGGAAACAAACACAGAGTAGGCTGGTACCAACTTAGTAAGAATGGAATAGATAAGGTTACTATCTTCTTTCTTAACCTTAACACCTTCCAAGAGAAACCTAAGGGTCTTGAACTTGGACAAAAAATATTCAATGCAAGAAAAATTATTAGGGTCCAATGTAAGCAACTCAATTTCAGGTTGATGGGCTCTAAGTTCATTTTTGATTCCAAAAATTAGTAATCTGTTTCAATGCTTCATCAGGAGTATCAAGTTCTACAATATGGAATCTAAGATCTAGAGAAATAAACATCCCTATCAACTCACGTGCTTGATCTTGCCTATTTTCCCATTTAGCTACCTTATCTTCATCTTCTGATTTGGTTTCTTGGCCTGTGGCTATTCTGTAAAGACCTTTACTTCTAAGTAAATCCACATGTAGGACCACCATTAGAAGTAGTTGGTGCTATCAAGAAAAAATTGGCGTGGACTTTCCATTTTCACAGAAACTGAAGCTATATATGCTAAAACTAAGTTTTCCAATGGAAAGATCTCGAAAAATTAGGATGGTTCAAAAAAACGGCTCTGAAAATGGCTTCCGGATGAAGAAGTTATGGATTTTTGAAGAAAAGTTTATGAAGATGCCAACGAAGTGCGGGAATGTGCGGAAATGAAAAATCCGCCCCCTTTCCAAACTTAATCTAATTAGCTCAACAAAAAGGAGTCTTGAACTCAAGACCTCTACTCTCATAAATTAGCTTTGGACCAAGTGAGCTAAACTAAAAGTTTGAGAGAGAGAGAGAGAGGGGGGTGTGTTTTTTCAGTCACTGAAGCTTTGGGTTACGTGCTTGCTTGAGAAAGCTCTTTTTCCCTACAAAACAAAAAAAAAAACACAAAACCCAACACGGACATACAAACACAAACAAGCCTTACGGCTTGAGGTTAGCTTTACCCGGAAACTAAATATTTTCCTCAATTTTTTCTGATTTTCCGAGATCACACTAAGGCGCAGCGAAAAAGAGCATACGCATGAGAAAAATCCTTCCTCTCCGTTTCTAATTTTCCCAGATCGCATAGAGTCGTAGGGCAAAGAGCATACGTAGAAATGAAAGGTATAAATTCGGTAATAAAAAAGAAGCTAAATAAACCGAAATAATAAACAAAGAGAAAATAACTAGAAACTGCAAATAAACACTGTATACCTCCAGATCTTAAAAATGATGTAGCTAGGGCTACCAGAAACCTTTTCGCATGAAATGAAAGGATTTCTTCACTAGAACAGATGATCCTAACACAATAGAGTAGTCCTCTTGGCCCGAAAATTGTCAGAATAGTAGATCTAGGAAACAACAGTTGGATGTAGTTCTACCGGCTTCAGATTTGGATTACCAATGGATGCGAACCTCAAATAGCTCTGATACCATGTAGGAATTTGCAGGGTAAGTTCCTTATATAGAACACCAAAGGACACTGCTCACAAACAGATCACAGATCAATACACTAGTATTTTTGACGTGGTTAAAACCCTCAAAGAGGGAAACAGTCCATGGCCTGAGCCAACGTGGCCACTTTAGGCAATTTATTAATAAAATAATGAAATTTTACATAATCTTCTCTCATGAACAATTAACCTAACAATGACCCTCCATGCTCTTTAAATAGAGATCATGGACCAATCGGGTGTTAAGCCACGGATCAAGTGTCGGTAATACCGAGGAGAGAATGAACCTTTGGATCACTACATATCATGACCGTCAGATTGTAAATTACAAAAGTACATAGTAAAGAAACAAACTTTACCTAACTCTACACTAGACCAAGTTATACTTGACTATTTCCTATGTGTCGGAATATCCTAACAAGTAACCAGACAAGAAAATAATTTTGTGCAAAAATTTCTAGTGAAGATAGGATTTCTGTCACTTACAATAATCTTTGGGTTTCCATGTAGCTTTTGAATTTTTTCGATAAATGTAGTAGAAAATGTACTAGCTTTAAATGGATGATATAATGCACAAACGTGTTCATACTTGGTATGTCTATCAACTACCACCATGATGACACTATTTCCTTCAGACTTGGGTAAACTTGTGATAAAATGTAGTGAAACCTCCTCTCGTTGTTAACTTTGAATGGATAAAGGTTGTAATAGACCTGGGATCTTATTTGTCTCAACTTTATTTTGTTGGAAAACCAAACATTCCGCCATAAATTTTTGAATATCAAATTTAAGGCCATCCCAAAAAAAATTGTTCTTAATCCTCTGGTAATTTTTTAAAAATCTTTAATGCCCTCCTAAGGGAGGTGTGTAATTCCATAAGAATATTTTGTTTGAGTTACAAATCCTTACATAGGTATAAATAATCTTTGTACCATAACGGATCATTTTTCCAGCTAAAGGTATCAAATGTACTAGGATCTTGTTGCAACCTTTGAATGATTTCCCACACTTCTTCCTCATTCTTCCATTCATCCCTTACTTCATTTACCAAATCTGGTTGGATAATAGAAATGGCCCCAAGCAATGCTTCCACAACCTCATCCTTTCGTGAGTGTGCATCTCCAACAACATTTGGCTTCCTTTTTTTGTAGATGATTCAAAGTCATAACCCAACATCTTTGTGACCCATTTTTTCTACTCTTAAAAAGATAAATTCTAAAAATTATTTAAGACCATCATGATTTGTTTTTAACTTGAACTGTCTTCCCATTAGGTAAGGTCATCATTTCTTAACTGCATGTAGTATTTCCAACATTTCCTTCTCATAAATAGCTTTGCGTAAATATTTTCTTTTGATTGGACGAATTTTGACGGCAATGGGTCTTTCTTCTTGCATTAAAACAACACCAATTCCATCTCCCAAGGCATCACATTCCACAATAAAGGTTTTTGTGAAGATTTTCGTAGCTAATACTGGTGATTGCCACATTGCCTCTTTAAGATGTTCAAAGGCCTTCGTTGCTTCTAGAGTCCAAGAAAATGTATCCTTATTCAATAATTTTGTTAGAGGTGCCACTGTTCTCCCATAATTCGTACCAAACTTGCGATAATACCCTATCAACCTGAGAAATCCTCACTGATGCTTTATGAATGTGGGGATTCTCCAATCTTTAATAGCTTTAATTTTTCTAGGGTCTACCTTAACACCTTCATGAGATACAATATGACCTAAATATTCCACCTCTTGTACTCCAAAGAAACATTTGGAGGTTTTCGCATATAATTGTTTCTCCTCCAATAGTTTGAGCACTCTCTCAACATGTTGAACATGATCCTTGCAAGACTTGTTGTAGATCAATATATCATCAAAAAATACTACCAAAAATTTTCTAAGGAAGGGTTTGAAAATGGAATTCATCAAACCCTGAAATGTTGAAGGTGCATTGGTAAGGCCAAAAGTCATGACCAAAAATTCATAATGACCCTCATGAGTTCTAAATGTTGTTTTCAAAATGTCTTTAGTCTTCCTTCTTATTGGATGATACCCTGAACAAAGGTCTAACTTAGTGAAGTAAATTACTCCATGCAATTCATCCAATAATTCATCAATGACAGGAATTGGAAATTTATATTTAATAGTGAGATTGTTGAGCTCCCTATAATCCAGACACATGTGCTGTGATCCATCCTTCTTGTGAACCAATACTATTGGAGCAGAGAAAGAACTTTGACTAGGTTGAATTATACCATCCTTTAGCACTTCTGCAACCATACGTTCAATTTCACTCTTTTGGGCATAGGGATATTTGTAAGGCATGATGTTTGGAGGAATTCTTCCTAGAATCAAATGAATAACATTATCATGATCATGAATAGGTGGGAGGCCTTTGGGACTCTCAAATACCCTCGAATGATTGTCCAAGAATTTTTGGAGATCTGGAGAAATAGATGATTCCAATGTGGGAACCTCTAGCGAACATAATTGTGAAATTATGCCTCACTATTCTTTCTTTAAAAGCTTTGTCATGTTGTTAGAGCTCATTATCTTTACCAGTTTCCTTGTGATACCCCATTATTCAACTTACTTTCCTTATGAAACGAATTTCAAGAAAAGCTCATGAAATTTAAAAGTTATCATACCCAAATATTGTAGCCATTGGACTACCAGTACAACATCAACACCACCCATTGGAATGGAAACCATTAGACTATTCAACACATATTCTCCCATGGATAGCTTCATATTATGGAAATTTCCACAACAATTTATTGTTCCTCCATTTGCAACCATCACTTAACACTCTGGTGTTGTATATAGGAAGCAATTCAATTCCTTGGCTATCTTACAATGAATAAAATTATGGGTAATTCTTGAATCAATCAACACTATTACCTTTTTCTTCTTGATATGTCCTTCTATCTTGATAGTTTGAGGAGTGGTAATTCTAGCCAATGCATTACAAGATATGGTCAGATTCATTTCTTCCTTCTCTAGTGTTTGTTCCTGGTGTGTATCCTCTTCCTTTGATGTTTATTGTTTCTTTTCATTCTTCTCTTCACAATATATGTAAAATAATTTCTTCTCAGCACACTTATGACCCTTAGTGTATTTTCTATCACAATTGTAACAAAGCCCTTTTGCTCTTTTTTCTTCCAATTTTTGTGGTGTCAACCTTGTAGGTTATGGAAGGTTAGGGGAAACAACACTTCCATCCTAATAGTTGTGAGTGGTAGGCTTCCTTGTTTCCATAATTTTGCTTTCAATGTTTCTTGCCAACTTCAATGCCTTCTCCAATGAATCAGGTTCCTGAAGGTGAACCTCATGTAGGATGTTATCCTTTAAAGTCCCTATGAAAACATAAATCCTATGCTCCTCTGGAATATCTTTTAACCTTATATTCAATATTTGGAAGTCCTCAATGTGCTCCACCATTGAACCCTTTTGTTTGAGATTTATCAATTGGCTAAAAAAGGTATTTCTTTTTGTATCCTAATAATGCGCTACCATTTCTTCGATACAAATTTCCCAAATCACATTTTTTTTACGAGAGAAAATCCATCAATACCATACAAACTGATTGGATTCCAAATATAAAGTTGCAATGTGTACGTTTTGTGTTCTTTGCACATTATGGAGATCAAAATATTGATCCATCTGTAGTATCCATGTTACGAGATCATTGCCATAAAACTTCCTCATATCAGTCTTTGGAACATGGTGGGTCTTCTATCCATCATTGAAGTCTATGAAATCATGACTAACATTTCTTTTGTTCTCATCACGAGTTTCCCTTGCTACCCTTTCACCATTAGTAAGCATTTCTTGTAGAAACTTTGTCAAATCTATCTTCAAATATTCCATGTTACCTTTAATTTTTTCTTCTATACCATCAATTTTAGCTTCCATTCCATTCTTTAAACCATCCATCTTAGCTTCAGTCACTTTTTGTCAGAGCAAAATTTGTTGCACTTGGTCTAGCAATTTTGATATATCATGTTGCATTTCTTCCTCTTCTTCATGTGTCATAGTAAAGATTTCAGGTTGCTTACTAGGTGTTTCCATTTTCTTTCTTCGGTTCATCAATGAATAATAATTATGCTTTATAATGCCCTTTGAATCACTTCAAACTGCTTTCTCAAACAAGGCTTATGGAAATTTGAAAAAAAACTACACACCTTTTCTTTTGCGGCTTTGTATGAGCTTGATCTTCAAATGCCCATAGCTCTGTAACTTTGGATCTCCAAGTTGTGAAATTTCTACCTGTGATAGCCCTCTAAGTCTTATTTTCAACCCCAAAATTCATATCACAATTGGATTCCTGAAGAAATATTTATGCCTAATCTCCCCTGATGAGCTAATTATGGACTGGTTTAGCAGATCAAACTTGTACGACGTGCCACATGTCATTGTTTCGACCTTAGGTTCTAAAAATGATACCAAAAAAACTACAGTTCATATGCTTTCTTTCACTATTTACGAAATCTGAATTACATACTTAGAGATAAAGTTATGTTGATGTTCCTAAGGTGACCCGTTTGAGACCCAATTCGGGAGCTTGCACACAACCCTAACCTCCTCAGTCCAGATCTCTGAAACTATAGGGAGACAACATCAGAAATTTGGTCATGTTGTTCAACACGATTTCATATAGGTTTTAATTTCGACTTCTGAAGCTTCGTAGAAAAAGAAAATTATAGCAAAAACTCCATGATGACCTGTTTGAAGCAATGAAACCCTACAATACAAATCTCTGATACTAATTGCTATGCAATCAACTCACAACATGGAAGATAGATAAACGACTTAAAAGGTAGCCTCTTTTAGGGGACAACCTCCTTTACATTACACAAATGAATAATTCTTGGATGATACAAATTACAAGACCTCATTTCTATATATAGGAGTCTAAGGGATCACAATATAATCAGAGCCAACATAACAATAATAATGTAAGGGCACAACAATAACAATAGTGGGCTTCTATGGGGCACAATAGTAACAATATGGGGACAACATGGCTACAAAAATAAAAATAGGGAGTAAAATGACAATAATAATAAGGGAATACACTAGTATTATACCTAGCATTTTGCTAGTAAATTTCCATATGCAAAGAAAGAAAATACTGGCACTGAAGAAGAATATAAAAATAGAAGTAAATCTCATAGACACAAGAAGGTAAGATACATGAAGAAGAATGTTGGCATTATGGCTCTTGATTGGTTGGCATTGATGTCAACCTAGTAGCATTAGTGTTGGAGGCTGCATTGATGTTGTCATGTGGCATTATTGTTGTGATGAAATGTTGATGGTTCGAATTGATATCAACCTGATGTCATGTGTTGTTGATATCATATGATGTTCTGTATGATTAGTTGCAAAGGACTACCATTGATGGTTGCAGGTCTTGGAATATTTATGGTGAAGTTTGATGGCTTGAGTGTTGGAGAAGTTGATGGATGGCACTCATGTAATATCCCTCTTTCTTATGGTTTGTAAAGTCATAATGTAGGATGGGTCACACGAGAAAGTGGAAAGGTCTAGTCACTTGGAGACAGGCCTGATCAAAGTGATTGCAAGTTTCGGTCAATTTGGCTAAGTTTTGTGCCTGTGAGTGAGACTTAGAGTGAAAATTACTCTACATTCCTCATGCTTATCAATTGTTTATTTGTTCTTTTGTCTTGTATTATTCAGGACTCATCATGTAAAGGAAGGAAAAAGGTTATTGTAACTCTAGAAAATGGTTAAATTAGAATATTCATTAGAAAATGGATTTATGTGCTTGATTGAGTTAAGAAGAAATTAACTGAACCACTTATAGCATAAGAACATAGCTCCACTAAAGGATTGGAGTTAATTTTGTTAATCATCTTCTGAAACTATAAATATGTGGAGAAAGGTTGCCCATTTGGTTGTTTCTCTTGCATGAGAAAGTTTCATAGTATTTTGGAGAGCCATTCATGAGGTATGAATTTGTTGAAGCATAATGTGCATGGAGGTATAGTTGTAGCCAAGAGAGAAATATGTATGGATGAAGACTATGACTATGTGATAGGGCTAAAATGTATTTTCCTAATGCCTTTGTGATTGTAGTTGTAGAAATATTGTTTGAGTTTATGTGATTGTGATATATTGGTTGCAGTAGTGTCTCATGTTTTCATATGGAAGTTATATATTGTATTTTTTTAGTTTTTTCATATAGTTTAGTTGCAGAAAATGTATTGATGACATGTGAGTTGAGAATCAGGTATGAATGTGAGGGAGGGGTGTGACTTGAGTGTGATTCAATGTGTAATGTTTTTTGTGTAGAAATATTGGCTATTTTCTATGGCTATATTGTTGTTGTGATGTTCATGTTGAGAAGCTTTAGTGTCCAGTTTGAAAATGCATGAAAGGTGAATCACATAGAGAAAGTGGGTGTGTGCTTTAGAAAAACAAGTATTGAGAACAAATTTATTCATAACTCCAATGGGTGTTGAGAAAGTCTTGTAGATCATATGGGTGTCTGTAGAGTCATAGATGGAAATCATAGTTCCCTTCATACATTTTCCATATTGTACTCTCCATGTAATGATTTTCTTAACATATAATAAAATATATTGAGCATGGAACAACAACATGGAATTTCTTTTCCTGGGGAAGGGTTTTCCACCAGATATCTAGTGTTCCTATGTGATGTGATGATTTGAGTCTCCTTGTGCATGTTCATTTAATATGTTATGGATCTCATTTGTTGTTTCTAGATGAAGTTGGATGTTTAGATCTGATTATTATTTGTTAAGTGATGATTTAACTAATTTACTAGAGAAAACATTTTAAATTATCAAAATTGTTATCACTACTGATTAACCCCCCCCCAGTTGTGATTCTAGTTCCAATAATTGGTATGAGAGCATGGTTCCTCCTAGTGCATCTTCACTACTAGAAAGTAGATCATGGGCAACTAGGGAAGATTTGTAGTAGACAAAGTTCCTTTTATACATGGATCTTACTACATACTTTGGAAGATAAAATTTGAAGCATATATTCTAACGTTAGATGTGAATATTTTACTGTCAATTGAATATGGTACAGAGGATGAATTTAATGAGGAAGCCAAAAATATAATTTTGAAGGGACTGTCAAATGATGATATAGAAAAAGTGAGACATTGCAAGACTACAAAATAAGTCATGGACGAGTTGCATAGTTTTTATGGTAGAGAAAATATTCAAGATTTAGTGATTATTGCAAAAGCCCATTGGATTCTTGAATAGAAAAATGACAGAAAGGAATCCGCATTCATAGTCGTAGCATATCCAATTCTCTCTCAAGAAGACAGTGAGAGTACTTATGAGAGTAATGAAATGCAAATCATTGATCTAAAAATATAACATGAGGAAGTCATCAAGAAGAATAAGAATTTGTCAAATTGCCTGCAAGACCAAGAAGCCATTGTGCAAGCTTAGAGAATGAATTAGCCTCTTTGATATGTCAACCTGAAAAGGAAAATAATCATCTATCTTAGTATCAAAAGTTTGACAAAAGCAACAAATTTTGGATGAAAAACTTATTAGTCAAAGATCTCCACTTATTAAAATTGGATTGGGCTTTGAAGAAGAATCATGCCTTGTGAAATAAAAGGAGAAGTGGAGGAAAACCAACTAGTAGACAATCAAAAGATGACCACCTCTAAATACAATCAAGGTTCTAGGAAGAAACATCATCAGAGAAAGTAAAAGAAGAAAATAAATTATCAACAAAAGCAAAGAAAAGAATGTCACAACCACAAAATGTAGCAGTTCAAGAAGGAAATAAACAAGCCAAGAATTCATGGTCTAGCAAATCAAAACACAAGGTATCTAAAATTATTTTATGGGTATTTTCTTTTCTTGCAATCATTTTGGTCATTGTGATAGACAATGTAATTTTTTTTCAAGAAAACAAATTTTGCTAGATAATTGTTGTCTCAAGTGTGGAAAAAATGGCCACAAATTGCTAGCTTGTAGATATGACAGGATAAAGCCAAAAAAAAATCAAGTTTGCCATTGAAGACAAAGAAGGTATGGAGAAGAAAAGATGAGCTGCAAAGAAATAATTCTTCAAAGGACATCAAAGAAGAATGTTTTAGTTTAAAAAATGATACTCTACTCAGGGGGAGTAGATATTTGTCTTTTGCACAAAAGGATATGGCTTCAAGAGAATCCAAACTTGATAGGTGCATGTGATTAAAAGGAAGAAATTTCAGCCTCATGCATCTATTCATTTGAGGTCTACAAGATCGTTTTGAGGCAAATAAGGAGAGCACATCAGTCCAAGGGATGTTCTATATGGTTGATGCATTACATATCATTTTATCCTTGTGTCTCCTGACTATTGATAGTTGCAAACATGTTGTGAGAAAATTATTTTTCTATTTTATGCACTATAACAAAATTTCTTGCAGCAAGCAACAATTGTTGAGTGAAAGATGGCATATGCATAGGTGGTGTTTGATTTTTCTTTCTGATTTGCATGTATAACACTTATAACATGCAAGATACTATGTCCTCCATGAGAAATTTGGTGATATTTTGTGAGAAAGATGTTTCTCTCATTGAAACCCTCAATCTTGTACTTCATTAGGGAGTAATTTTTCATATGAGGAAGGGCCATTGGTACATACATGTGTATTAGGAAGTTGTTGGTTGATTTTGTGAGTTATTTGAAGAAATTTTTTACATCATTTAGTACAGTTGTAACATGGTTGATAGTTTATTTCATGTGTATTCACATGAGTCATATAACTTACATTGCATTATCATGAGGTCACACATCATATTTTCATATCATATTGAGATAAGGATCTCACGTTGAAGACTCTCATGTATATCTGTTAATGATGATGAGGATTGTGCTTGCTGGTTCACATATGATATATAGAGAGAGTGGATGTAGTTTGTATTGCAAATTTCTACTTTGTTGATGACCATTTTATGCATAGAGGCTATGCTACAGAAGCATGTTTGCATGTTCAATGTTGCTGATTGTGTTTGAGGATTACTTGCATATGCTACTAATGCATTATTTTTTTTTATAAGATTATCTCTCATGATGCATGTGTGTTGTTGGTGCCAGATAAAGAAAGGTTATGTTGATGACATATATATATGTTGTGTCATATGATAGTTGGCTAATGATTAGATGCATGTTTTTACTTTCTATTCAGTTGGAGGTTATAGTGTTGATCCATTCATATGGCTGGAAAATGGTGTTTTGTACTTATTACTACATGTTGATGTATAGTTGTTGCTATATTTCATTCATAGAGGCTTGCGTTGTTGGGGATGCTAACTATTTATGTTGCAGATTCCTATTTTAAGACATGTTCTAACAAATATTTGGAGAGATTTGAGGACACTCTTTTTAGCATGCAACTATTCACTTTTGATCATGGATCAAATCCATGAATTGTCACTACTTATTTTAATTTTATTGATTTTGTGATCTATGAAATGGAATATATGTATCATCATGAGTCATGATTGTCTTGAGAAAAAGCATCATGAGATTTATTTTAGACTTACGTAAGTTTTTATATCATATGTTTTCCAGTCATGTGAGGGCTTTCAGAGTTATTTTTTATCCATATAACATCATGTATAACTTTGGGGTCATTGGTAGAATCATATGAGATGTTCATGTATAAGTGAGGAGTTGTATTTCAGATTTAATGAAGCACTGTACTGTCATAGTATATGATTGTTGTAGCCATGTAGTAGGATTATGAAGTCTTGTTGTTTTATTGCAATATTTTTCGTCATAGCCATTGGTTCGTTTGGAGTGGTCTCTTTCTTGTCACTTGGAGGAAATTATGTGTTACTGCTCACACCATATTGGATGATGGTCATGATATGCCTTGCTTCTATTGTTTTCGATTATGATATGATGTTGCATAGGAGGACATTATTGTCATTGTCTACACAATTGTATTACTAATCGATGTAGTGTAGTCTTGCTTTATGATGGTGATTGGTTGTTTTGTTGTTGTTGCTCGTGATGTCAATGGAGCAAGTGTTACTGCTCTAGTTGATAGTGTTGATCATGGAGTTGTTGATTATTTTTGTTGTTGTTGCTTATAATGTGTCATTTCTTATGGTTATAGTATTGATTACTCTATATTAGAGCTACTAAGAGCTAGAGTATACCACTATTATTTGGGTCTTGACCTAGATGGTGTTATTCCTTGATATTGTTGTTGTTCCTTCAAGAGAGAGAGAGAGAGAGAGAGAGAGAGACATTATTGCTATTATTTGATGCCATGCTTCCATGAGGAGTGTTTTTTTTCATTCATGAATTATGGTTATGGTCCACACCGTGTTGATGGTCACAACTATTGCTACTTGTTGAGACACAACTACTGTTTAGGGGGAGTAGTGTTTATTTAGCTATGCCTTCTTGTATGAGCTCAAGTCTTAACCATGGAGTGAATGAGAAGTAATTTAGAGGCTAGTTTATTGGTTTAGTTGGGGTTTCCATTGATTTTGAAGTGGGATATTGTTGGCATTATGGCTCAATTATTTTGTTGGCATTGATGTCAACCTAGTAGCATTGATGTTGGAGGTTGAACTGCTGTTGTGATGTAGCATTGATGTTGTGATGTAGTGTTTATGGTTGCAATTTATGTCAAAATAATGGCATAAGTTCTTGGGTTCATATGATGGTTTGTCTGATTAGTTGTAGGGTTTGTCATTGATGGTTGTAGATGTTGGATTAGCTATGGCGAAGTTTGATGGCTTGAGTGTTGGAGCAACTGATGGATGGAACTCGTGTAACATACCTCTTTTTTTGTGGTTTGTAAACTCATAATGACTAATATAGTATAATTAGTAGTTCAAGGTACTAGTAGTAATGGCAATTTGTCCAAGTTTTGTTTGGAAAAAAAAACTATGATAATGTAATTATTTATGTTGAAATAATAAATAATGATGTTGCAAGGAATTAGCTGGAAAGAAAAAAATAAGATTGAGATCATTATCCTAATCCACACTTCTATATAAATGGACTAGATTTAGGAGAAGTGGAAAAATGTTGAACTTTCCCAAATCACTATGAAGAAAAATCCTCTTGGAGTAGAACTATGTGATTTTCTAGATAAGTAGAGAAAGGAATTTGGAAAAATCACCTAGTGTGGAGGGAAAAACACTCAAAGGGGTGGAAAAGAGCCATATAAGAAAAGGAAGGGCTTTAACAGATGAAAAAAATCATTTTCTAAAAAAAATAAAAAATTATTAGGTTATGGGGATAATCAGATTCTCGAAAAAGCGGGATGTTTTTTTAGAAATTCTTGTGGGAAAGTGAAATATAAATAAAACATATAACAAAAAATCATGGGTTGTTGGTTATAGGAGAACTAGAAGATAAGGTTCAAGGTTGGGAGGAAAATTGTTCTATCTAGTGTAGTTCAGTTGCAAAAACTGGAATTCTAGTAACGACGTGTCCATCATCCTCAATAGATTTAAATAAATTATCCCATAGGATTTTCTTTAGAGTGTGTCATATTGTGTGGTATAAGATTATTTTATATCATATTACAATAATTATCTCTATTATTCTTTTTAGGCAGAAGTAATTTCTTTGTAATCGTTCTCATATTTATTCCTATATGTAAATTTATGAAGAAAATGAGTTATGCCAATCAAATTTAAATGATATATTTAATTTATCATTTTTATTCATATATATATATATATATATATATATTATCATGCAAAGATAGTTATGCAATCAAATTTCAATGCTTATGGAATTTCTCATATTTATTTCTATATATATTATCTAGCAAAAATGAGTTATGCATTTGAATCTCGATGGCTATTGAACTTATTCTTATAACACACATTTCATTAAATTTGGAATTAAATAGTGGGCGTAGAATTTCAAAATAACCAAAATACGCAATTCTAGTGATCTCCTTGTAATAAAAAAATTCCAATTTTAATGGAATATCTGTTTTATCATGCAAAGTAGTTATGAATATTGAATTAGCAAGGTGGAGACTTTAATAGAGTGAAGTGTGATGGTGAGCGGAGGAAGGGGTGTTAACAACCCCACTACAATTATAGATTAGACTTGCTGGAAACTATTAGGAGCGTTAGTTTTCTGCTCAGGGCAGTTGTGGATTTCGTGACCATGAACTACTATATCTATGCTCAACACACCTCTATGGAAGCTAAGAAGAAGTAGATGGGAAAGAATGGAACTAAGTGAGTCTTTCTAGAATCAATTTTGTTTCCACACTAATATGAAGACCTAAGGATATTAAGGGTTATAGCACAACATCGTGGACATAGTTACTATAATGATGATAACTAGTTCATGTGAGTAAGATTAAAACATCGAGATTAGTTATACATATAAAAACAATAAATAAACCCAAGGGAGAAATTAATGAATATCCATTTGGCATATTTATAAATTTTAGTAGGGTGGGTGAAATTTTTACTTTCATGTAACAAATAAATTACAGTAAACTCATTTACTAAACAAACTCATAGTGTAATTATAGTCAAATTATATCCTATGAGCATTCATGAGGTAGCTATAGTAAACCCACATACTTTTTGGAAATACTAAGGGGGGTTGAATCAATTATTCTTTTCAATTGTTATTTTACCAGTTAAAACATTTATATTCAAAACACAAGATGAACAAGGGTAAATTCTTTTATTAATATAATCTTTGCAATAAAATAGATACAATATAAATATGGTTCTAATATGTTGCCAAGCACCAACTTGGACTTTTGTGAGGCTCCAAACTCCAGAGCACCAACATTGTTTTGTCAAGGCACCAACCTTGGACTTAGGAGCACCAACTGCCAGGACACCAATCCTTCCAGTTCTGAGGCACCAACCTCAAGGGCTCCAACCCTCTACTATAAAGGCACCAACCTTGGATATAGGAGCACCAACTCCAAGGACACTAATCATTCCAACTTCTGAGACACCAACGCCAAGGGCTCTTACCCAATCTTGTTAAGGCATGTTTGATAGTAATATTATGCTCTCAGAACTAGACTTATTTATTGAGTTTTGTCTATTTATAGCTTCACTGTAGTCTCCATGCTATAGAATCAATGACAAACATTATTCATATGAAGAAGTCTATATAACTCTTCATAATGTCCAGATAGAGTCTGCAAAAGTTATCTCATGATGATATCAAATAGCCATCATGATCTCTGATAATGTCTCTACACATCTTTAGTGAGTCTACAATTAGCTGCACTAAGCTCTGAACAAAAACCAACTCTTTGTTTCAAGAATCTGTTCTAACTGTCACAGTAAATGCTTTAGGAGTGACTCCTCCTCTGTTGGCCACTTCTCCCTTCAAACAATATGAGATAAAACTTTATTTATTACATCACAAAATTGTTCTTCATAATGCATTGTGTAACTGATTAATTCATCATAAGTCTGAGTCTTTCACAGGGTAACACGATCAACAAAGTTGCTCGTCTTTCGGCTACCTCTTGTCTTGATTGACCTTTAGCCCTTTTCTATTTTGCTGGACCTACGGGTGCCTCTATTCCTTCTAGATTTTCAGCAACAACAAGATAAGGCAATTCTCTATTTTCTTATATTGGTACGCCTGACCTTTGGCTTCCCTTTTGCTCGCTTGAAATTATGCTTCCTCTGTGCTCACTCGACCGTTTGGATTCCTCCTTTGATTGCTTGATCTCCGACTTCCTGATCTTTGGCTTCCTCTGTCTCTTCGTGTTCACCAACGCTCATTGGACACGTTCAGGAGGAAGAGAGGCCAAAATATCAAGAAATGTTGCTTATTAAAAATATCAAAGAGGTCCTTTTTCCTTTAATAGTATTCATACATTAGACATCATTATTTATGGAGGATTTCATTGCAGAGACTGTACCAGTAGGGAGGTCCCACATGCCACATCACAATCGCAATCGCAATCAGAGCTTTAATATGACAAGGCCTTAAGCCTTTAAACCTCGACAGCATTACTTATTGGAATACAAGGATACACATGGAATAGATGGAAAACCCCTCTAAACGCATAAGGCTGAAATTCAAATGAATTACGCCCACATCTATAACTTCATCGGGTCTACTCCTCCATAACTTTATCGCAATTAGTATATTTGCGCATAACATAGCCAATTCCCTGATGCCTGAACACGATATTACATAAGGTATATTTTATGGAGCTATCGGGTCCGCGTAGTATATCGCAATCGGATTTTATGTCATTACACTCCTTCAAGTCTTGTGATTGAACTGGATGTGATATTGTATTAAACGAAAGTTAATACACCTACCGGGTCCGAATATATATTGCAATCACAATTTATAGTGTGCCAATTCTTTTGAACATTGCAATTTAATGATTGTGATATTTCAATAAGTCGTATTATAATGTTGTAGCGGGTCTGCATACATATTGCAACTATATTTATTATTATAGATATAGATATCGCAAACGCACATTTAATGTGCCATCCCTTTATAACTTATGATATGATATTAAGTATTATTCCTTAGCGATCCTTCATCGTTGATCTGCTCACAATCTGGTGGTCAACACATAACTTTAACCCATTTCTTGATTTCTACCAATATAGTAAACTCATTTACAAAAGGAATTCATAGTGCAATTACAGTCAAATTATATCCTAAGAGCATTCATGAGGTGGCTTTTGTAAACCCACATACTATGCAAAATCATGAAGTATATAAAAGGAACCAATAGGGAGTAGATGTCCCATGCTACAATAAACCATGAATAACAAAATCCATAATACTAAACTGAGGCATTCAGGAGTTAAGCACTTTGGAGCCCTTACACATTCCAACAAAAAGAAAAAGGGAAATACATAGTTAACTTCTGGAAGTATTATTAGCGACCTTCGCTCTCATAATTATGCATGCCAAGGAAGTAATGTCTCGGCTAGAGCTTGAGCGAAGCCAAGGCCTCCAAAAACTCTAGAGGATAAGCATAGCTCTTCTCAGTTAAAGGCTTAGAAAAAATGAAGAAGAAAATAAAATAATGAACGTAATGGATCAAGACTATTCAGTCTAACCATGGATCACAATTTCAATCTGAACTTTGTTCCTAGTAAGAGGGAATACAAAGTAGCAAGACGATAGAAAATTTTAGTATGATAAAGGAAAGCTCATGCATAGAAAGGGTGAATGTACACAAAACAATTGACATTAACTAAATAAATTGAATTTTTAAAGAGAAATACATAACTTTCCACATAAATTAGGCATTATTGAACTTAAAAGTATAACAGTAAATATAACCCTCATTAACCAGGTTGGGCGAGGAATTTCATTGTCAGAGAAAGAGATAAAGAAGATTTCCAAACTATAACAGTATAGTAAGATTCTTGAATGAATCTGAGTACTCTACCAAGAGGAAAAAGACCTTAATGGGAAACTACCCAGTGATTAATTTCATTACGTGATGAAAACCAAGAGAGTATGAACTTAACCCATTTTGGAAAGCATAGCAACCAAACCAGAGGAACATTTTGCATAGGAAGTACAACTAGAATAGACCCTTTAGGAGGATAGGAGATTTCGAGACTGACTTGATAGTGGGACATAGCGTAAGGTTAGCTCGAAAAATGTATGGAAATATCTTTTGTAGTTGCTATAGGAATCAAAGTTACCTGCCATGAAAGAAAAAAAAAAAACAACCATTGACAAACCAAAGAGCCCTAGGCAGCTAGAGTAACAAAATATATAATATTCTTTTATATGAAACGAGAAAAAGGAAACAATAGTAACACAAGAGTATACATTTTAAAAACATGAGAATCGTCAGAGAGAAAACCTAAAGTGCATATCAACCTTGGTGACGACTGGAATACTAAAACAAATTTGATAGGAAAAAATATTGAGTTGGCAATTGTGAATTAACTCACCCCACAATGTGTAAGGGTGAAGGGGTATGCTCCATTGATGAAGATGCACCAACCCTTTCCAAATTATGCACTAGAGGAAAACCCTACAATAAAATGGGGAAATTATTAAAATCCCATATAATAATCGAGATAGGGAAATAACAGTGATCAATGGTAAACAAAAAGGAAACCATACATTAAATTCTGGAAGGCAGTCAAATCCTAAAGTCCCGCGTGTGTAAGAAACCGAGCCAAGAAAGAAGTGAAGGAACCGTAATGCCACTAGGGTGTTCGCCATGAAAAACTGACATGAATCCTTAAGCTATTTCCTTATAGGCATTCTGACACAAAGGAACAATACCTCGAACACAAAGGAAAACCTCAAGCATATAATATCATGAAAACCATATGCAAACACATAGCTACAATAGACAATGATGGAAATGAGGGAAGGCATAAGGGTTGCAACCATTTAGGGTTTGACGTTTCATCATGAGCCATTGATCTATTTCCAGAAGATTGCCACCCTTGAAGTCTTATCACCCCAATGTTTATTCAACCGAGGAACCCTTGTTACAAGGTGGAGGGTGAGACCACATGTCTCCAAGGGATGTGATGCCACTCTACTCACCTGAGGTACAACTGGGTAGGATCAGATAGGAACACATTGAGCACTAAGAACAAGGTGTGGAGAGGCACACCGAGTTAATAAAGAGGGTAAACATGAAGGTATAAGGGAAAATCTTATTACCAAATGACATATAATTGGCATACTGTGTTGTGGTGAGTTATTGGATATAATCACCTCCTAGCATTCTATTGTTATAGCCATGAAATTGTGTATATGAAGTAGATGTAAGTATATAAAAATTAATAGTAAAATACATGGGGTGTATGGCTCCTTGTTGTAAGAGTGGTGAGGTGCAAAGAACAAAACAATTCATTTACATAATCTAATGTATGTGCTCAAGGGAAATACATTATCATCATTAATGGCTAATGACAAGATTGACAACAAATAAATAATAAAAAATAAAAATTAGAGTTGGGGACATGGCAAGTGGTATCAGAGGCTAGATTTCTACACTTGGCCTGCATAGAGGTTCCATTACAAGTTACAATTAGAAATATTCACATTAACAAGAAATTTCTGATATTGAAATTTTTTTGTTGTGTACAGGTATCTCACTCTTAGTGGAGGATGGAGGATATAGATCTGGACATTACAGGAGGGGAGGAGTTATATGTAGACCTCGGAGAATAGCTTATGTCCTACCCCGAGTAGTTGGCCAGGGTAATCAAAAATTTACATTAGCGACTAGCACAACTATGGAATAGCAACGAGAAATTAATAAAAACTAGTGAAGAACAAGAGAAATGGATTAGAGGATGGACATATAAATCTAGTCATAAGAGTGTTAAACCCACAGGGTCAAAACAGAAATAGCCAAGATTGACGTTGAACAAATCTAAAAGTGAGGAGGAATCTAAAAAATTGGATTCTAGGAATTAGAAAGTAAGGTAAAGGAAGAAACTTCAAGGGGAGTTCTGAAAGATCAAACCCCCTCACCTTTGATGGAGAAAAGGAACAAGATGTTGAATCCTAACTATTAAATATGGTTACGTACTTTCAGGTGTACAAGTACGAAATCAACTTGAAAGAAAGATTGACAGTTTATCATTTGCAGGGAAAAGCCACTCTCTGGTGGGAGGAGAAGCATATTATACATCTTCTAGAAGAAAAGACCGTGTCCTCGAAGGAATTTTAGCAAAAATTTAAACTCCGCTATCTAAACGAGAGGTACTATGATGATCGGGTGAAAGAATTCCACGAATTGAGACTTGGACAACTTACCATGGATGAATTTGTGACCAAGTTGACCAACTTGCTTTGATATGTGCCTTACATCCGCAACAAAAAAGAGAAGGTACAAAAGAGTTCTAAACTATTCGCCAAATGTATACAAAGAAATAGTTAAATTTGATCATCCTAGGACTATGCATGAGGTGGTCAGAAAGGCGAGACTTTGTTATCAGCAGTTTCGAAATTGAAGAGAGGGCTTTTGAAATTGACATAATAAGGATAAAAACAAGATGGCGGCGAGAAGAGAAACAAACCAACTTACTTAAAAAAAAATTGACAAAGACCACCATCGGAAGAAAACCATTAGGAGTCAGTTGAGTTAGCCAACACAGTCTTACACGGGCTTTAGGCCTGTAGAGATTGGCAATAAGAATTATATAGGGGGTAAAGAAAGGGAGCCATTAAATTTTTGGGGATATGGTGAACCCCACCTTTTATGGTATTGTCATCATAACCCCAAATCTACCGAGAATGTTAAGGTAGCACCTGAAGCTTCTACACTAATGATGTGGCATGAAGTATCAAAAGAATTAATGCATCTTAGGAAGATTGGAAATAAGAACATTAATCTACAATGATTGAAATATAAGGTATTATCTAAACCCATCTCGTGTCTATTTTAATAGACCATGTGACTAGCCTAAGCTATATAAACACTCAAATTGTGGAGAGGGGTGGTTTAAAATTAGAAAAATTTCACCACCCATGGCTGGTATAGCTAGCTACTGGTACTAAAAGGAGAGTGACCCATGTGGTAAATGAAGGTGTAGTAAATTCTAAATGGATATCTCTTTGAAATAAATATAGACATCCTTCCCTTAGGATCATGTGATCTCTTGGTGGGAATGGACCAGTTAGAACAACATAAAGTTGTTGTAAAGTGTTTGGAAAAGATAGTGAGTTGTGTGGATCCCCAAGGGAATTCGTTTTTGGTGAAATGAAAACTAAAACCAATTTCATTAAATAAAATAACATCCTTACAGCTGAAAATAACAATATGAAAGGGCTTCCAAGTGTATGCAGTACATGTGGACGAGAAGGAAAAACAGAGTGAAGCGAGAGGATTAAACCACCTACCAGTTGAGAGAGAATTCCAAGATGTGTTTCTTGAAGAAATCCCCAAGCTACCCCCCAAGAGAAGCCTTGGTATCTCAATTGAATTAGTTCTAGGTGCTACACCTGTGTCTAGAGCCCCATATAGAATGAGTACCCCAAAATTGATAGAGTTGAAATTGAAACTACAAGAGTTGCTTGATAAAAGTTATATTAGAACAAGCGTGTTCCTGTGGGAAGCTCCAGTATTATTTGTTAAGAATAAATACTATACAATTACAATGTGTATTGAATATAGATAGCTAAATAAGCTAACCATAAAAAACATATATACTCTACCCTCAACTGATGATTCATTTGACCAAGTGAGAGGGGCATGGATTTTCTATAAGATTGATTTTCGAACTGGGTATCACCAGTTGCACATAAAGGACGAGGATATACAAAAGATAATTTTTTGAATGAGGTATGGACATTATGAGTTCATGGTATTATTTTTCGGACTCACTAATGCCCCCTGCTACCTTCATGTGTCTCATGAATAGTGTATTGCACAAGTTTTTGGATCAATTTGTGTGTCTTTATTTCTGACATTTTAATATACTCAAAGAATGAGGGGGAATACCAAGAGAACTTGAAATTGGTATTACGAACAATCAGAGAGCATCAAATTTATGTAAAGGGCATTAAGTTTGATTTTTTAATAACCCAGATCCCATATTTGGGACATATCATCTCCAAAGAAAGATTAGCAGTGGATCCTAAAAAAATTAAAACCATTATGAATTGGCCAATACCAAAAGATGTATCAACAATTCGTTCCTTTATGGGAATTTTTAGGTACTTTGGTAGGTTTGTACAGGGGTTCTCCAAGCTGGATTACGTCATTTCCTCTCTACAAAAGAAGAAGATGAAGCTTAAATGGATAGGAAAGTGTCAGGAAAGTTTTGATTAATTGAATCATATTTTGACAACAACCTCTTCTCTAAAGATAAAATACCCAAATAAGAAGTTTAATGTATGTAGATATGCATGTTCGAAAGGATTGGGAGGGGTTATTCTACAAGATAATTTAGTCAGAGCCTCTAAGTCAAGAAAACTGAAAAAACATGAAAAAATTATGTTTTTTATGACGTGGAGTTAGCTGTAGTCATCCATGCCTTAAAAATGTGGATGAATTATCTATTTGGAAAGACGTTTGTGCTGGTAACTAATCATATTAGTTTGAATTATTTCTTTAACCAATCAAATGTAAATGCTAGCTAAGAAAGATGGTTGGCTTTCTTAAGTGAATTTGACATGGAAATTAAGCATATTAAGGGAAAGGAAAAGAAAATCTTTGATGCATTAAGTATATATCCTCTTTCAATGTTGGCTAATGTAGAAAGTAGTGTAAAATATATTTGGAAGAAAAAATACAAGTAAGAGGGAAGCAAGGCCCAAAGTATCAAAAAATGCAACTAAAGGTACAACAAGGAATAGTTCATGGGATATGCTGTAAATCCAAAAGGATTAATTACCTGCCAAAATAGGCTATATATTCCAGAAGTGAAACATTAAAGAAAATGATCCTATATGAGTGCCATAAGAGGTCATATGCCGGTCATTCAATGTACCAAAATATGATCACCACCTTAAGAATTTTTTTTTTTTGGCCAGGCATGAAGAAGGAGGTTGAAAATTACTTATCCAAATGCCTGCAAGGCTAACAGGCAAAGGTGGAACATGAGCATTTGGTAGGATTTTTGAATCCACTGCCCATACCTGAATGGAAATGGGAGGTGATATTTATGGTTTTTATAAATGGTTTTCCTCGGATGAGATAGGAACATGACTATATCATAGTGGTAATAGACACATTGGATATGGAAGCACACTTAATCCCAGCACAATCCACCTTTGGTACTACCCAAATTGCTAATGTATAAATGCGACATATTTTCAAATTGCATGGAATCCCAAAAATGTTAATATTGGATTGCGATGAAACTTTACCTCCAATTTCTGGAAGGCATTGTTCGAGAGCTTAGGTAATAATTTAACTTTAGTACTACATATCATCCATAGAATGATGGGAAAACTAAATGAAAAAACAAAATTCTATAGGATATGCTCTAAATGTGTGTAATGGACTGACCCACCAAGTGGGAATATTGTATGCATTTAGCAAAGTTTTCCTACAACAATAGCTAGTAAGCTACTATCAAGATGAGTCATTTTCAAGCCTTGTATGGAAGTAAATGTCACATTCCATTTGGTTGGAGTCAACCTAAGGATAGATTTACTCTTGGACCAGATATTCTGCAAGAAATGGAACAAATGGTCCCGAAAATTCAACAAAATATTAAAATTTCCCAAGAGTGCAAAAAAATTATGTAGACTGAAAGAGGACCCATAAAGAATTCCAAGTGGGGGATCACATGTACCTAAGGGTTAAGCCTAAAAAAGGTATTATTAGAATCGGAGAGTGTGTGAAACTAGCACCTTGGTTCTGTGGAACATTTGAAATTCTGGACTGCATGGGTTTAGTAGCATATCAATTGCCTCTACCCATTCATGTAAAGTTCATAATGTATTTCATGTGTCATTGCTGAAAAATTGTGTTCATCATCCTTCCCATATAGTTGACTAGAATGTGTTATAGGTGGAGCCCAAAGGAGACTTGCTACCAAAACCACTTCGTATTTTGGAGCAAAAAGAGACCATGCTCTGTAATCGAGTTGTGGGCTGGGTTAAAGTGCAATGGAGGCACTTTACTCCCAAAGAGGCCACTTGGGGACTAGAATACAATATGAAAGAAAATCATCCTAAATGGACTGCCTTGAAGATGTCCAAGAAATAGATACCGAGGACGATGTACTTTTATTTTAGGGGGCAAGATGTAATATCCCTATTTTTTGTGGTTCGTAAAGTCATAATGACTAAGATAGTATAATTAGTAGTTAAAAACACTAGTAATAATGGTAGGTTGCCCAAGTTATGTTTGGAAAAGGAACTATGATAATGTAATTATTTATGCTAAAATAATAACTAATGATGTTGCAAGAAATTAGCTGGAAAGAACAAAAGAAAATTGAGATCATTATCCCGATCCATAGTTCTAGAAAAATGGACTAGATTTAGGAAAAGAGGAAACATGATGAAATTTCCCAAACCACTTTGAAGACAGATCCTCTTAGAGTAGAACTATGTGATTTTCTAGAAAAGTAGAGAGAAATTTTTGGAAATATCATCCAGTGCAAAGAAAACAACACTGGAAGGGGTGGAAAAGCATAATAGCAGAAAAGGACAACCTTTAAAGGATGAAAAAGAATCATTTTCTCAGAGAAAAAAAAAATCCTAGGTTATGGGCATAAGAAGATTCCCAAAAAACATGAATTTTTTTTAGAAATTCTACTGGTAAAGTTAAATATAAATCAAACCTATACCGCACTAGTAGGGGTTGTTGGTTCTCAAAGAAGGATTGATCTGAGCTCAGAGGGAACTAGGAGATAACATTCACGTTGGGAGGAAAATTGTTCTGTCCAATGTAGTTCAGTTATAGAAATTGGAATTATGGTGACAACATGTCCATCATCTGAATAGATTTACATAAATTCTACCACAGGATTTTCTTTAGACTCTATCATATCTTGGGGTGTAAGATTATGTTAGATCATATTACAATAATTATCTTTGTTATGCTTATTAGTAGAAGTGATTTCTATGTAATCATTTTCATATTTATTCCTATATGTATATTTATGCAGAAATAAGTTATGAAATCGAATTTCATTGATTCTTGAATTCCACATATTTATTCATATATACATATTATCATCGAGAGATGAGTTATGCAATCGAATTTCAATTCTTATATAATTTTTCATATTTGTTCATGTATATATTATCCTATAGAAATGAGTTATGCATTTGAATCTTGATGACTATTGACCTTATGCTTAGCATACATAGTAGTTAAGAATACTGAATTATCAGGGTGGATACTTTAATAGAGTGAGGACTGACGGTGAGCCGTGAATGGGGTGTTAACAGCCCCATTGCAACTGTAGAACCAATTTGCTAGAAAATGTTAGGAGTGCTAGTTTTCCACTCAGGGTAGCCAAGGATTCAGTGACCACAAACTACTATATATGTGTTTGACACACCTTTGTGGAATATGAGTAGAGGTAGATGTGGAATAAGGGAACTGAATACGTCTTTCTAGAATCAATTTTGTTGCCACACTAATAAAAATACCTGAGGATATTATGGGTTGTAGTGCAACATAGTAAACATAGTTACTACAGTGATGATAACCAGTTCATGCAAGTAAGATAAAAATGTCTAGATGGACTTTAGTTACACATATACAAACAATAAATAAACCCAAGAGAGAAATTAATGAATATCCATTTAGCATATTTATAAACTTAAGTAGGTTGGGTGAAATTGATAGATTCATGTAACAAAGAAATTACAGTAAACTTATTCATAAAATAAATGTATAGTGCAATTACAGTCAAATTATATCCTAAGAACATTCATGAGGCGGCTACACTAAACCCACATACTGAGCAAAACCATGAAGGATATACCAGGAACTAATAGGTAGAAGATGTCCCATGCTACACTAAACCATCAATAACATAATCCATAATACTAAAGTGAGGAATCCAGCAGTTAATCACTCTAGAGACCTTCCACATTCCAAGAGAAACAAAAAGGGAATTTCAGTACACATTTAACTACTAGAAGTATTGTTAGTGATCTTCTCTCACACAATTATGCATGCCAACGAGTTAGTGCCTCGATTGAAGCTTGAGCCAAGCCAAGGCCTCTAGAAACCCAAGATGATAACCATAGTTTTTCTTTGTTCAAGATTTAGCAAAAATCAAAAAGAGAAAAAAAATAAAGAACATAATGGATCAAGACTATTCAATATAACCATGGATCACAATTGCAATCTGAACTCTGTTCATAGAAAGAGTAAATACCAAGTACCAAGATGATCGAAAATTTTAGTATGACAAAGGACAACTCATGCACAGGAGTAGTGAATGTACACAAATTAAGTGACATTAACTAAAGAAATTGCAATTTGAAAGAGAAATACATAACTTCCTATATAAATTAGGTTTTATTGAACTTAAAAGTACAATAGTAAATATAAATCTCATTAAGCCAGCTAGGCAGGGAATGTCGTTGATAGAGATAGAGCTCAAGGAGATGTCCAGATTATTACAATATAGTGAGAGTCTTAATGAATTCAAGAACTCTACCAAGAGGAAAAAGACCTTAATGGAAAACTAGTGAGTGATTGATTTCACCACGTGATGAAAACCAAGAGAGTTTGAACTTAACCAGTTTCAGAAAGCATAGTGACCAAATGAGAGGAGAATTCCATGTAGGAAGTACAACTAGAACAAACAATTTAGGAAGACAGGATATTCCGAGATCGACCTAGTCATAGGACATAGCACAATGTTATCTTGAAAAATGTATGGAAATACCTTTTGTAGTCGCTACAGGAATCAAAGTTACCTTCCATGAAACAACAAAAATAACCATTCACAAACTAGAGAGCCCTATGCAGCCAGAGTAACGAAAAATTTAATATTCTTTCATATGAAACAACGAAAAGGAAATAATAGTAACCCAAGAGTATACATTTGAAAAGGAAGAGAACCTTTGCCACTATAGAGGAAACCTAAAATGCATATCAAGCTTGGTGAGTGCAGAAATATTGAAACGAATTTCATAGGAAAAATTACTGAGTTGTCGATTGTGAATTAACTCACCGCATTGTTGAAGATGCACCAGCCCTTTCCAAATTCAGCACCACAGGAAACCATGCAAGAAAATGAGGAAATTATTAAAATCCCACATAATAACCAAGAAAGGGTAATAAAAGTGATCAATGGTAAACTAAAAGAAAACCATACATAAAATTATGGAAGGCAATCAAATCCTGAAGTTTCGCAGGTGCAAGGAACTGATCCAAGAAATAATTGAAGGAACCCCAGTGCCATTAGGGTGTTCACAATGAAACACTTCCATGAATCCTTAAGTCATTTCCTTCTAAGAATTTTGGCACAGAGGAACCATACCTCGACAACAAAGTAAAAAATCGGGTGCATACAATCATGAAAACCATATGACAACATAGAGTTAAACCAGATGATGAAGGAAATGAGGAAGGCATAAGGGTTACAACCACTTAGGGTTTGATTCTTCATTGTGAGTTGTTCGTCTATCCCAATATGATCGCCACCCTTGAAGTCTTATCACCCCAGTGTTTATTCTAACAAGGGAGTCCTAGTACCGGGTGGAGGGTGAGACCACATGGCTCCAAGGGACGTGGCACCACTCGACTCATTTGGGTTACAATTGGGTAAGTGCAGATAGGAACACATTGAAAGCACTGACAACAAGGTGTATAGAGGAGCACCAATTTAATAAAGAAGATAAACATGAAGGTATAAGGGAGAAACTTATTACCAAATGAAATATAATTAGCATACTATGTTATGCTGGGTTAGTGGATACAATGACCTCCTAGGGTTCGATTGTTATAGCCACAAAATTGTGTACATGAAGTAGATGTAAGTAGATAGAAATTAATAGTAAAATACATAGGGAATATGGCTCCCTATTGTATGAGTGGTGAGGTGCAAAAAAACAAAACCATTCAATTACATAATATAATGGATGTGTTATGGGGAAATACCATAATAATAATTAATGGTTAATGATAAGATTAACAAAAAAATTAAAGAAATAAACACTTTAGAGTCAGGGACATGATAATTCAAGTCAACCTAACATGGCTAGTGATGATGATGGAGTTTCTACAATGGATTGTTAGAGTGTTTCAATGGCTACATTGGGTCCTTAAGGTCTTACAAAAGGTGATTTAGTAGTGGACCAAGTTTGATTAGGTTCTGAGATGATTTGGGATGATTTTTCCTAATCGTCTTCCTTATTTACATGGAGGATGGGTCATGGGAGCGACTGCATGTTTCAATAAATTTATCTAAGGCATGTGCATGCGATTGTTACTCAGAGCAAAAATTCCTCTACATTCCTCGTGCTCATCAATTGTTTATTTGTTATTTCAACTTGTATTGTTCGGGAATCATTATGTAAAAGAAAAAAAAGGTTATTTCTATTCTATAATATGGCTAAAAGATAATATTCATTATTAAATGAATTTAGTGGCTTGATTAAGCCCAAAATAAATGAACCAGGCCATTTTCATCATAAGAAGATAGCTCTGCTATAGGAGTGGAATTAATTAATTTAGTCATCTTTAGAAACTACAAATATCTGGAGAAAGGTTACTCATTTGCTTGGTTCTATTGTGTGAGAAAGTATCATAGTGTTTTGGAGAGGCATTGGTTAGGAGTGTGAATTTGTTGAAGAAGAATGTGCATAGAGGTATAGTTGTAGTAGAGACAGAACTATGCATGGCTAAATACCATGATTATGTGACAGGGCTATAATTGATTTTTCTATTGCATTTGTGATTGTAAGGGAAAAAATATTTTTTGAGTTTGTATGACTGTGATATATTGGTTTCATTAGTGTCTCATGTTTTCATATGGCAACTATATATTGCATTATTTAATTTTTGCATGTAGTTTATTTGTAGAAAATGTATTGAGGCCATGTGAGTTGAGAATGATGCATGAATGTGAGAGAGAGGTGTGATTTGAGTTTGATTCAGTGTTTGATGTTTTGAGTTGAGAATTTTGGCTATGTGATATCAATATATTGTTGTTGCGATGTTCATGTTAAGAATCTCTAGTGTTCCAGATTGAAAATACATGAAAGGTGAATCACATAGAGAAGTGGGGGGGGTGCTACTACAAAACAAGTATTGAGAGCATACTTTTCCATAAGTCCAATGGGTGTTGGGAAAGGATTTTTGATAATATGGGTTTCTATAGAGTCATATATGGATATCATAGTTCTGCTGATATATTTTCCATATTCTACTCTCTATGTAATGGTTTTCTTAGCAAATGATAAATTATATTCAGCATCGTAACAAGAGTAGGGTAGTTTTTTGCCCAAAGGAAGGGTTTTCCACCATATATCATTTATTCCTATGTGATGTGAAGATTTTTGTCTCATTGTGCATGTTCATTTAATATGTTATTGCTCTCATGTGATGATTCTAAATGAAGTTGCAAGTTCAGATCTAATGCTTATTTGTTAAATGATGAATTGATTAATTTACTGGAGAAAAAGTTTTAAATTGTTGAAATTGTTATCACTACTACCTCATATTCCCCCTCTCAGTAGTGATCCTAGTTCCAAAAAAGAAAAGTTTTCATTCCAAACAATATAGTTTCTCTTTTGAATGGTTATACATCTTGTGTTGATAAAGAAGATTTCCTATTCATAACCTTCAATGCTCAAAAAGTTTCCCAAAACAACGTAAACTTTGAAATGGGAACTATAAACTCAAAATGGGAACTCTAGCCAAAAAACCATGAAAAAACATAAAAAATAATGCTAAAAACGAAAAGTGTGTATATTGGAACGATGGTTTTATTTTTTAGGCGTTAATTTTGAACATGTTTTAAAAATGGCGGTGACTACGAAATTTACTATGAAATTTTCGTGCAAAGTATAGCTTCAAAATGAAAGTGATGATAGTCGAACAATGATTTTTTTTTTAGGGTTAATTTTCAAAATTTAAAAAAAATGCTAGTAAAACCAAATTTCTGTGTCAAACAAAGTTGTTTATGAGGAAAAAAACACATTAATATTTTTGGTAGAATATCATTTTTCTTTCCTAAGTATATATTCAACATGTTTTCAACCATAACATGCTAGATGCAAAAGAAATTGAAATTTTTTCAACTATAAAATTAAAAAACCATGACATTATGAACAAATTACATCACTAAATGAATTCAAAAGTCATTACTTGTATATTGAATAAAACATACATTATATCTCTAATTTAATATTGCATTGTAGATATTTTAAACAATAAAATTTATCATAATTAAGACATATAATCCAACAACATAAAAATGGCTCATAACTTCTCATTTAACACCATATGGAAATCATTAATTTTATTTGAAGATACAATGCATACATCAGTTATATAAACTCTCTTAAACAATTATTCAAAATCACTCATATTTTCTTACACACCATCAGAATTCACATCTTCGGATGAGTGACTGGATGCTAACAAAGATGTTCCATATTCTTCTCTTTCATCAACTAGTGCCCCATCTGAGTCCACATGCATGCCCAACAATTTCAGGTTTCAAATTCTTCTAGTCTTATGACTGGTTTTAGCAGACTCCCATGTCAAACACTATTCCTTCTGGTAACAACCTTTTCAGAATCTCTATCGTCTTGAAGTGAAGAGTTCCTCTCTTTGTTAAATTGAAGTCATAAACAAGTATGTCAACATCCTCCAATTTTAATATGTTTACGCGGTGGCAATTTATATTTGTACCCTTTCTTTTTCTCTTTCCGCCATTTTTTTGTCAACTACCATCTGTTGCTTATACACACCATTGAATGGGTGTGTATTTGTGGCATACCAATGTACTTCAACACTTGTAACATCCTCATTTTCTGTAAAGACCTTTATAACTATAGCAACCTAGAATGGATAGCCATTGGGATTTCCATCTGCTAGCACTGCAATCATGCAACCCTCCTTAATATCCTATACTCAACCCCTATAAAGGTCTTCCATGGCTTCACATTATGCACAAGATCTTCTGGAACCAATATACATCTCTCTTTCCACTGCTTGTGAGGAATTAATAATACCTTGAGATTGTTACTGTTCAATAATGTTTATTTCCTCATGTTCATTCGACACATTTTGTGGCCAAATAAATGGATTTTTCAAAGGTATATCTTCATTTGTTGTTGTTGAATTGATATCACTTTGATTATTGAAAAATGACTCCCACCAAACTGAATCAGCAATGTCAAAGTACTCATATATATATCTAATACATTTTTTAACTTATTCCATGTAATCAGAATAATTTATATCTCTATTCTGTCTGCGTGCATTCTAAACTTCACCAACTGATTGTAATAACAATAATTTTGATGAAAATATTGGATGACCTAGAATGAACTTCAAAAATTGCAAACCTGATGATGGTGCCCATTCTGTAGTAGTTAAATACTTCTTGCCCCATATTAGTGTTTTCCCATTAATTTTTTTGATATGAAATTCATGTTGGAAGCTAATGTCATTAAGTTGTTCAATGCATTTCCCATCACCATATTATCCCACAATAAACCTTCGCATGTCAACAGTTTCTTCCAACACATGAAAAGTAGGCTCGGGCATGTATGATTTCTTAATACATTCAATTAGTGATTGCAAGATTCCAACTTCCTTCCTCCTCAATGTGACTGAAAATGACTGAACATCTAATCAATATGGTCATGAGTGTGCCCAACAAGAAGGAAACCAACCTTTACCTTTTGAAAAATTCTCAATTCAACAAGCATGTTTAGATATCCAAAAACAACCTAATTTTTGTTTTCACGGAAAGCGTTGTCCAATTGTAGATACAAAACTTTAGGAAGATTACTAGACTAATGAGAAATCACATCATTAATTATGGTTATGGTCAGATTTGCATCATTATAAATATTTGGAGCTATGAAGTACACCCTTGGCAACATTTTCCCATTGAAGACCATACAACCAACTAAGCGAAACAGAATAAAATTTTCTTCCTGTAAATTTTTGGGTGTGCAAACAAAATGTGGTAAATTTTTTTTCTTTTGGTCCATACCATCAGTTATCAAACCCAAATATTTATTTGGATTATCATAACACTTCTTTCTATGCTTGTATAACTTCTTCCTTTCATTTGTTTGTTGCTCGCAATGCTCCTAAAGTTCTTTGACAATTAAATCTACACAACATAAAAGAAATTCATTAAAAAATATGTTTTCATAGTTGATGACTATACAATTTTAAAAGTTAAAGTTATGAATGCTTACCTCTTTTTGAGCCTTAAAATTTGTCCCTTTTTTATTTAAGAGAAGCACATGTACTGCAAATCCCCATCCTTGTCTTCTTAGGAATATAGACATTGTTGAATTCATTCTTCCATACCTTCACAAAATATTGATGTGTATTAAACCGGCCATGTCCCTTAGCACTTTCTGCATATTCTTTATATATGTTGTAGATTTCTCGTCTTGAAAAATTATCTGGAATATGTATTGTCTCTATATTTGGCATACACTCTCCATGCTTTGAAAAGAAATCTTTCATCCACGACATTACAGTATTTGATAATGGCCCAAACTTTCTTTTATGATATACTTCTGAATAAAATGTGTGATCCTTTTCCAAATTTTCTTGAATTCCCGAGAGATGAAAATTCCCAATCAAATGAAACATTTTGAAAGCTTTTCTACACATAAATAAATTCATAATATGATAATCATAACCTGATAATGTAGATTGCATGCACCCAACTAAATATGAATTTTGCATGCTTTTATTCATTGACAAATAGCTCTTCCTACTTTCTAATGCAAATGTGAAATCCATATGTTTCAAGCAATTTTGTTAGCAACATTCACTTGAAACGAGAGCATTGATAGAACTTCTTATCATCAGATATTCTACTTTACCCCTTGTATAACTAGAACAACTTGCATTGATATGAAAAGGTATGCTCCTACTCCTTGATACAATATTTCTTGGCAACATCTCCATTATTGGATCATCATTTGTATAAGGATTTTCATCATCATTAAGAGGAATGTTATCCACACTATGATCAGCTGTGCTTTTCAAATACTGACTTGGAGGATATTCTTCATCTTTCCCTTCTTTAGTGCTACTGTCATAGTCCTTAGAATTCAGACTGAATGGAAAATTTGATTCGATATTTAATGGATATTCTTCTTATGTGCATTGTCAGTGCCACTCTCATAGTCCATAGAATTAGGACTACGTTGAAAATGTGACTATTTACTTGTTGAAGATGCTACATCCTATCCTTTGTCACCGCTACCTTTATTAGAATTAGGACTAAGTGCATCATCATGTCCTTCATCACTGTTGCTCTCATAGTACTTAGAATTAGGACTAAGAGGACACTGTGACACTCCATTCTTTTGAAATTCATCATCACACTCTTCATAACTGTTGCTCTCATAGTACTTAGAATTAGGACTAAGTGGACACCGTGACACTCCAATATTTGAAATTCATCATTCCGCTCTTCATCACTACTGCTCTCATAGTCCTTCGAATTAGGACTAACTGGACACTGTGACACTCCATACTTTTGAAATTCATCATCATGCTCTTCATCACTACTGCTCTCATAGTCCTTAGAATTAGGACTAAGTGGACACTTTGACACTCCATTCTTTTGAAGTTCGTTATCATGCTCTTCATCACTGCTACTCTCATAGTCCTTAGAATTAGGACTAAGTGGACACCGTGACACTTCATTCTTTTGAAATTCGCCATCATGCTCTTCAAAAATATTGCCCTTATAGTCCTCAAAATTAGGACTAAGTGGACACCGTGACACTCCATTATTTTGAACTTCATCATCATGCTCTTCAAAACCGCTACTCTCATAGTCCTCAGAGTTAGGACTAAGTGGACATCATGATAATCCATTCTTTTGAACTTCACCATCATGCTCTTCATCACTGCTGCTCTCATAGTCCTTAGAATTAGGACTAAGTGGAATCTGTGACTCTTTATTTATTAGAAATTCTCCATCCCCTCTTTCATCAATGCTGCTCTCATAGTCCTTAGAATCAGGACTAAGTGGTAGAACTGAATTTCTATTAATAGTGGAGGAATTCCCACTATATTCATCAATATGAATAGAGTTGTTACGCGATGAAGATGTTGACGGTGTATAAATTGAAACTTCACTATTAGAAAAATCCATCCCATTGAAATAGAAGATGTTGAATGATACAAATGGAGAGTCTCCTAAAGATATTATATAGCTTAAAGAATGAAAT
>APFE030683247.1:5173-74179 GCA_000404065.3 Pinus taeda | reverse complement strand
CAAAAATTCAAAATATCGACTTTCTAATTTAAAAATATAAAACAATAAAAACCTCACTACAAGAAAATTAAAATTAAAATAAAAAACAAGAAAATATGAAGAAAACGACTACTTCAAAAACTATCAAATTTATAAAATAATTATTTACATTTAATACATTAGAAAATTTAAAGTTAAAAAATATGTCTTTTAAAAAAAGAGTGTGATGCAAAATACCCACTTTTTTAAATCATCATGAAAATCACTACCGTTCTAAAATGTAATGTACATAAAAAAAATTAAAGTGCCAAAAACTATGCTCTTAAAAAAGCATGTGTGTTCTGCATCACCCCTTTTCAAAATCATGTCACTTTTTTGCTATCTTTACGAAACGAGTAACAGTATCAGTTCCTGTTTCAAAGTTTACACTGTTCCAAGAAGATGGAGTTAACTAGAAAGAGAATTCAAATTCAAAGAAAGAAGCTATCGATGGAGAAGTTAATATTAATGCAGAAATGGTTAGTTGAGAAAAAGATTGACTATTCATTACCTTGGATGATTAAAATGTTGAGAAAGAAAATGATGTTAACCAGAAAGAGAAATAAAATTCAGTGGAAGATGTTTATGGAAAAGTTAATCCTGGGGAAAAACTTGTTAGGGCCTTAGATGAAACAGATAGACCCATAAGTCATATTAAAAAGAAAAAGGATCTATTGGATAAATATGAAAATAAAAATCATGTTTCACATGGAACATTTATCTCCTCTTTAAGATTGAACTCAAAGAGGGAAAACAAATAGAGTAGGTATTGATAAGGAAACTAAAACAAAGGTAATGGAATTGTGAAAAACTACAAGGTGAAGTCATATCTCTAAGGAAATGACAATATAATGAAAATTTTAAGTTTACTCAAACACTGAAATTTACAAAATTTTGAGATCCTAGATGACATTCTTAGCTATCAGAGGTCTCCCATCATTAAAATGGTTCGTTTTTATAAGGGAAACCATCAGAATTCCAAGTTAGAAGCAAGCACAAATGCATAATAGAAGGAATGAATAGAATAATATAAAATACTTTCTAATGTGCTCATAAATTATATCAACAATCAAAGAATAACTAGAAAATGAGGTGAGAAGTGGAAAATTCATGACCCGATTAGCAATACAAGTAGTACCAAGAACCAGTAGAGACATGACACTTTCAACAAAATAGGTAGCATAAAAAATGAGGCTATGAACCAATGGAAACATGAACCTATTAGAAATATAGGTATACGTAGCAATGGATTGAATGAGTAATAGAGACCTGAGCTTCCTCATAATCAAAACAATTTCAATATGACTAAATTTTCCTCTAATAAGTCTATCAGAGCTAGGTATCAAAAAAAATTATTAGGCTATTGTTTTTATGGTAATAATATTGACCATAAAGAAATGAATCGTAGAGGTTATGTAATAAATGGTTATATGAAAAATAGAAATAGGGAATATGATGAGACTCCAAAGAATGATCTATATGAACAATAAACCTAGAGGTTCCAATAAGCATTTTGTTAGAAACTACAATTAATTTGGTCCTTTAATGGTTCACGTTGAATGTTATAAATGTAATAACTATGGGCATAGGTCAAGTAAATCCAGAAGTACCTCAAAAAGGATTTCTCAGCAAAATAAGAAAAATTAATATACACAAGTATTGAAGAGAAAGAAAGAAAAATAGGATGAATTTGGTCTTCCACTATCTGCTAAAAATAAAGTGATCGATTGTTATGTTGATAGTTGATTCTCAAGGAACATGAAAAGATATTTGAATAATTTTCTTACTCTAAAAGGAGAAAAATGAGGTAGTGTGATTCTTGGAAACAATCTCTTAGCAAGGATAGGTGCAAGGGGAGAATTAACCTTAATAATTGAAGGACTAAATGTTAGAATGTTTTGTATTTTGAGGGTTTCAAATAGAATCTTCTAAATTTTTGTCAAATGTGTGATAAAGGATATGATTTCACATTTTCATCTAAAAGATGCGAGATAAGAAAAGAAGGATCAAGAATATTGCGGTGGAAAATTCACCTAAGAACCTTAATGAATATATATATATATATATATAATAATATATATATATAATATATATATATATATATATATATATATATATATATATATATATATATATAATATATATATATATATATATATATATATCAAGGAATTATAGATATATATATATATTTATATATTATAGTGAAGAAAGTAAACAAAGAATAAAGAGTTGCATGGCTAAATTGGATGAATTCTTTATGGATAAAAGAATGGGTCATATTCATCTTTTTTTAAAATCCTAGTGAAACTATCAAATCACGAACAATAATAGATATGTGAAAAAGATTCCAAAATTGAATGACATTATTTGTAAGCCTTGTTAGCATGGAAAGAACACCAAATATAAATTCAAGTCAAAATAGTATTCATTAATAGTGCCATTTGAAGTTGTTCATACATAGCTCTATGGGCCAACAAGAGAAAACAAATTATTAGGCGAAAGATATTTTATGCTTTTTATTGATGAATATCTAAGAATAACATGCATGAATTTCCTTATAGAGAAATCTGAATAATTTTAAAAGTTTAAAACATTCAAATCTCTTGTAGAAAATTAGGCTAATAAAATTCATGAGATCATACAAAGTAGGTGAATTTACTTATGATAAATTCAATGAGCTTTTTTGAAAGACATCGTATTAGAACACAATTTTTAGTATCAAATACTCCCTAGAAAAATGGCATTGTTGAAAGAAATAATAGAGCTATGCAAGATATGGAAAGAACAATGTTGAATGAACAAAATATTATAGACACGTTTTAGGGAGACATAGTTAATACAACTATTTTAATTTTGAATAGATCTCAGATTAGACTAAATAACAACAAGACTCCTTATGATTAATTAAGGTAGACCAACTACATTTAATAACTCCAAATTATTTGGAGTAAAATTCTACATCAAGATAAATGATGACATTTTACAAAAGTTTGATTCTGAAATAGTTGAAGGAATTTTAATCAATTATTCATCCATAATAAGCGAATACAAATGTTACAAAAAAATATTGTGCAACATAGTAGAAATCATTGATGTAAAAGTAGAGGATGCATTACATCAAAGGGAGAATCCACAAACAAATAAATATTTATAGGAGATAATTAACATAGAACATGAAAATGAAGAAGAATAAGAAGTGGAAGAATAGAGATAAAAATAAGAAAAAGAGGAATAAATAAAGCATATATATCCTAAGACTTATCATCGCAAGAAATATATTTTAGTGATAGAGATTTGAGTTTAGACTAGAAGGATACTAACAAGTATACCCTATCATGTAAAATTTGAATTGATATTGAAAATAGAAGACAATTTTTTTTTTACAATCTAGTGAAGATTAATTTTAGGTCAATTCTATATAGGAAGAAATAAATCCTATTGAGAGAAATGAGACATGGGAACTTGTGCTTAGAGAAAAATGATAAAATTGTAATTGGGTCCAAGTTTGTAGTTAGGTAAAAATTGAATGAGGATGGACAAGTAGTGATAAAAAATGTTATATTGATTTGAAAAGGATATGATGAAGCGGAAGGTGTTTATTTTGAGGAAGCATTTACTCCAATGGCTAAAAGTAAAGCCATCAAAATATTATTATAATTTTCTTGTTTTATAATTTCAAGATTGATCAAATGGATATCAAATCAAATTTAATAAATGGAAACATGAAAGAGGTGGTTTATGTTGAAAAACCATAGGGATTTTAACTGTTAGAAATGAAGACTATGTAGGAAGGTTGATGAAAGATAATTATGGTCTTAAGAAAGCTCTCAAGGTTTGGTACTCAAGACTTGATAAACATTTACAACATCAAGTATTGAAAAGGGTAACAACATATAATAACTTATACATAAAAAAAATATAGTAAAATGTTTTCAATCATTGTTATATATGTCATTTATATCATATTTTGAAGTGATTTTGACACAAAGAGTTTAAGGTTTGCAATAAAAAAGAAGAAATAACTTGAAATGTCCATGTTGGGGAAATTTTTATTATTCTTAACATTGAAAGTTTTTTAATTAAATCAATACATATTCATCTCTTAAATCGTATATATTAAGGAAATTTTAAAAAAGTTTTGCATGGGAAATTTTGCACCTCTTAACAGTCCTAACATTACAAGATGAAAATTAAGCAAAGATGATGAATCTGCAGATGCAAGTCTAGCATTGTAGATATCAATGATTGGTGATTTATTATATCTGAAAGCTCTAAGTCCAAACATAATGCAAGAAGTAGGTTTGGTTGAATAGTTTCAATCTATGCCAAAGGAGACACATGTACAACTAGTGAAAGGAATATTTACGTGTTTTAAGGGAAATATAGGTTTTGGCTTATGGTACTCAAGAAGCAAAGAATTGACCTTAATAACATATAGTAATATAGATTGGGGAGGAAATATTGATGAAAAAAAAACTCTAGTTGTGGGTAATTCTGCAGGGAAATTGTTTGGCATCATGATTGAGCAAGAAACATACCCCACTCTCCTAATCCATAACTAATGAGAAATATATTGCAACAACAACATGTTTTACTAAGTTAACGTTGATTATCTAGACTATAAAGGATATCAATATAGATTATGAGAAACCTATATCAATTATCTATGATAATACATGTATAATCAATATATCGAATAACCCTACCATGCATTAAAACATAATAGGTTCCGATCAAATATCGTTTACTAAGAGGACACATAGCTTATTAGAATGTTAAGCTTAAATATATTACGACTAAATAATGGATTGTCGAAACTTGACTGAACCATTCCCAAGGACATACTTAAAAATATAAATCAGAAGCTGGGAGTAATACCTCTCCCATGTAATTAGTAAAAATAAAAGTAAAAGTTCAAGAGAAGGAGCCTCTTGCTCTTGATTGACGAAAAGGGGAGAATTGGAGATAGAGAGAAGAGTTGGTTCATTTGAATTATTTATTTTGCACTAATGTGAAAGAGGGAAAAATTTTAGGTCAATGAATAAGTTACAGTCAAAATGAGAAGTTGTAGACATGGGGAGCTCCTTAGCATTTTACGAAATTTTTCTAAGAATTGCCATCAATGATAGAGGGAGATATTGTTGAGTATTGTATTTATATTGGTTTAAAATATATAGGGATCCCAAGGTGGGTACATTAAACCATTTTGGATACGTATTTGGAGATCCTCTTTATATTTTGGAAAAGTGTTCAAATAAATTTATATGTCGACTTAGCATTAAGAGAGCTCATGAATTCACCTCAAATAGCTATAAATAACTCAATTGGTGAACAACATTAACGGTGCATTGGATCAAAACAATGTGATATATAGTGAGCTCTAAGCTGTTATTTGAGGCACAAACAAGAATAAATAAATGAGAAGGATTAGAAGTTCTTATCAAAAGAACAGAGGGGTAATGTAGTAGTCAAAAGTATGAAATAATTAGTAAACCAAAATTTTGGAAGAACATAAAATTTTATTATAATGTAAATTGGGTTGAAAGTCACTTTCTTTTGAGTAATCTACCATCATTTAAAAAAAAATCATTTTCATAGAATAGACAATTTATTTAGTGGACCGTCAACATATCGGGACTTTTGCAAAGGTCATACTATGGAAAATCAATAATATCCTAGTATATTGGCTCCTGATCATAGCCCTAAGACATAAGGTTCTTAACACATCTAACCCAAGGGGTAATCCCCCTAAAAATATCGACATATAGTCATTTTATCAATAACGTGGGGCTCATGTAGATTCTTAGGCAACCTTATATACTATCTATAGTCGTAACCCTTGGTTGAAAGGAACGTAAGGTTTTGTTTGAGAGGACTAAGCACCCATGCAATATTTCCATATCAATTTTTTATTGAAATGAAAAACTTTTATAGCCTCTCTAGTAATTATAGACATTAGACCCAATAACTGACCCTGTGCATGAAGAACCCTAGGAACTCCAACCTAGGATAAAAATCCCTTGCAATTTAGGTAAACCACAATATGTAGTGGTGCATAGAATGTCCAAGAATTTGATATATAGATATAACGAATGTCCATTAAATTTAAAAATATTGACTATTAGAAGAACAGATTGTAGCAATTTTTTTTTTTTAATTAATAAAAAAAAACTAACTATTAATGTCCCAAAGTGTTAGCAACCCGCTCCACAAAATAAAGAATAGATATGATCAACCACTTCAAAAGTGCCTCTCAAAGGGGGACAACTCTCATTTTTCAATTACACAAATTAACAATTCTTGGATGATACAAATGACAAGAACATCAAAATTTCTATATATAGGAGGGTCTAAGGAGTCACAATATAATCAGAGCCCGACATAACAAATAATGTCAAGGGCAACGACAATAATAGATAATGGGCTTCTATGGGGCACAATACATAACAATATGGAGAGAACATGGGCACACAAATAAATAAGGGGCTACAATGACAATAATAATAAGGGAATACACTAATATTATATGGACCTGACATGCCCCTCTCCTTCAAAATAGTGTTGTCCTCAATGCTTGATTAGTTCTGGATGCTTCTATATAAAATTCTCACCAACCCATGTGGAATATTTAGTCGGTAAGTTCTTCCACTTGATGAGATACTATGAAATTGATTGATTTCGTAGTTGGTGAGTTCTTGTTTCAGTGACTACTTCAGGTTCCGATATGATTTTTCCTTCCTCATCAAGTTTTGGCAATATTGTTTGAACTGGGAGATTGTCACCTATAACCTTATTTAAGCATGAAGCATGAAAAAATAGGTGCACTCAGGAAGATGAAGGAAGTTCCAATTTGTATGGCATAGTACCAATTTTTTGCAACACCTTGTACAAACTGTAATACTTTGGTGATAATTTATTATCCTTCTTATCTTACTTGAGCGAAAGGGAGATTTTTTTGTATGGTTGTAGTCGTTGAAATACACAGTCACCTACATGGAACTTGTTTCGCTATGATGTTGATCTGCCTATTTTTTCATTCTATTATGCACCAAGGTCAGGTTATCCTTTAAGAGTTGGAGAAATTTTTGTTTATGCTCGATGTGATGTTCCACTGCTTGAACCTTGGAATTTTCTCTTTAATATGATGTGATGGATGGTGGATGATATCCATAAAGTGCCATAAATGGGATCATTTTTGCTACAGTATGGAACGAAGTGTTATACCACCATTCAGCAAGAGGCAGCTATTTGATCCATTGCGTATGTTTATCAGATAAAAAGCAACAAGGATATCCTTCCAAACTTTTGTTCACTATCTCAGGTTTCCCATCAGATTGAGGATGATAAGATGAGCTATGAGCTAATTGAGTACCCAAAAAAGAAAATTATTTTTTCCAAAAATTTCCAATGAAAATAGGATTTCTATCACTTACAATAATCTTTGGGTTTCCATGTACCTTTTGAATTGTATCCATAAATGCAATAGCAACCATAGTGGCTTTAAATTGATGAGATAGTGCACAAAATTGTGCATACTTGATAAGTCTATCAACCACTACCATGATGATACTCTTTCCTTTAGACTTGGGTAAACCTGTGATAAAATCCATTGAAACCTCCTCCCAACATTGACTTGAAAAAGATAAAGGTTGTAATAGAGCTAGGGTTTTAATTGCCTCTACCTTATTTTGATGGCAAACCAAACATTCCACCACAAACATTTGAATATCAGATTTAAGGCCATCCCAAAAAAAATCCTTCTTAACCCTATGGTAAGTTTTTTAAAATCCTGAATTCCCTCCCAAGGGACATGTGTGCAATTCTAGAAGATATTTTGTCTGAGTTAGGAATCCTTCCATAGGTATAAGCAATCTTTGTACCATAACACATCATTTTTCCAACTAAATGTATCAGATGTACTAGGATCATGCTGCAACTTTTGAATGCATTCCCACACTTCTTTGTCATTCTTCAATTCATCCCTTACTTTTTTTATCCAATCTAGTTGGATAATAGAAATGGCACAAAGAAATACCTCCACATCCTCATTCTTTCTTGAGAGTCTGCAACAACATTTTTCTTCCCTTTTTTGTAGATTATTTCAAACTCTTAACCCAACATCTTTGTGACCCATTTTGGCTGCTCTTTTGAAGATAATATTTGTTCTAAAAACTATTTAAGACTATCACGATCCGTTTTTACCTTGAAGTGTCTTCCCATTAGGTAAGGTCATCATTTACTAAGTGCATGTAGTATTGTCAACATTTCCTTCTCATAAAGTGTAAATAATTTCCTTTGGTTGGACTACTTTCAAAAGAAATGGGCCTTTCTTCTTGCATTAAAACAAAACCAATTCTATTTCCTGAGGCATCGCATTCCACTATAAAGATATTTGCGATGTCTAGCATTGCTAATACCAGTGCTTGGCACATTTCCTCTTTAAGATGTTCAAAGGCTTTCGTTGCTTGTGGAGTCCAAGAAAATGCATCTTTCTTTAGTAATGTTGTTAGAGGTGCTTATATTCTCCCACAATTCTTAACAAACTTGCAATAATACCCTATCCACCCGAGAAATCTTCACAAAGTCTTTATGGATGTGGGGATTTTCCATTCCTTAATAGCTTTAATTTTTCAAGGGTCTACCTTAACACCTTCCTGAGATACAATATAACCAAAATATTCCACCTCTTGTACTCCAAAGAAACATTTGGAGGTTTTTCAATATAAGTGTTTCTCCTCCAATAGTTTGAGCACTTTATTGACATGTTGAACATGATCCTTCCAAGACTTGTTGTAGATTAGTATATCATCAAAAAATACTAACACAAATTTTCCAAGGGTTTGAAAATGGAATTAATCAACCGTTCAAGTGTAGAAGCTGCATTCATAAGACCAAAAAGCATGACCAAAAATTCATAATGACCCTCATGAGTTTTAAATGTTGTTTTCAATGTCTTCAGTCTTCATTCTGATTTGATGATAACCTGAACGAAGGTCTAACTTGGTGAAGTAAATTTTTCTATGCAATTCATCCAATAATTCATCAATGAAACCAATGGGAAATCTATATTTAATAATGAGCTTGTTGATATCCCTCTAATCAGGACACATATGCCATGATCCATCCTTCTTGTGCGCCAATACTACTGGAGCAAAGAAACAACTTTGACTAGGTTGAATTATACCACCCTCTAACATTTTTACAACCATACATTCAATTTCACTCTTTTTGGCATAGGAATATCTATAAGGCCTAAAATTTGGACGAGAACTTCCTGGAATCAAATGAGTAACATGAGCATGATCACGAATAGGTTGAAGGCCTTTGAGTGTCTAAAACACCTTGGAATGAATGTCCAAGGCATTTTGGAGATCTTGACAAATATATGATTTCGATGTGGGAACCTCTAGCGAACATAATTGTGCAATTACGCCACTTGTTCTTTCTTTAGAATATTTTTCATGTCATTATAGATCATTATCTTTCTTGGTTTCCTTGTGAGAACCCTTCACTAAACTTCTTTTCGTTCTGAAAAAATTTAAGAAAAGTTCTTGAAAATTAAAATCTATCATACCCAAAGATTATAGCCATTGGAATCCTAGTGCAACATCAACACCACCTATTGGAATGGAAAGCATTTGACTGTTCAACACATATTCTCCCATGGATAGGCTCATATTATGGCACTTTCCATAGAAATTTATGGTTCTTCCATTTGCAACCATCACTTGACACTCTTGTGCTGATATAGGAAGAATTTAATTCTTTTGCTATGCTAGAATGAATAATTTATGGGTATACCCAAATCAACAACCTATATATTCTTCTTCTTGATATGTCTTTCTATCTTAATAGTTTGAGGAGTGTAATTTTGGCTATGCATTTAAAGATATGTTGGATCATTCTTCTTCTTTAGGTTTGTTGCAGTGTTTATTCCTCTTTTTTGATGGTTCTTTTTTCTTTTCTTCTTCCTCTTCACATCTTGTAAATAATTGTTCTCAGCACACTTATGACTTTAGTGTATTTTCTATCACAACTGTAAGAAAGTCATTTTTCTCTTTTTTCTTCCAATTGTTGTGGTGTCAACCTTGTAGGTTGTGGAAGGCTAGGGTGAAAAAAACTTCCATCCTTATAGTTGTGATTTGTAATCTTCCTTGTTGCCATAATTTTTCTTTCGATTTTACTTTCTAACCTGAATGCTTTCTCCAATTAATCGAGTTCCCAAAGGAGAACCTTATGTTGGATGTTATCATTTAAATTCCCTATGAATGCATCAATTCTATGCTCCTATGGAATATATTTTACCCTTATATTCAATTTTTGGAAGTCCTTAATGCGCTCCACCATTGAACCCTTTTGTTTGAGGCCGAAAATGGTGTTGCTTTTTGTATCCTTATAATGTGCTATCATTTATTCCGTAAAAATTGCCCAAGTGACAATCTTCTTATGAGCGGAAAGCCAGTGATACCATACAAACTGATTTGGTTCAAAATATAAAGTCACAATGAGTACCTTTTGTGTGTTTTTCAAATTATGGAGATCGAAATATTGCTTCATCTATAGTATCCATGTTACGGGATCCTTTCCATCAAACTTCCTCATATCGATATTTGGAAGATGGTGGATCTTCAATCCAATGTTAGCGTCTATGGAATCATGACTAACATTTCTTTTGTTCTCATCATGAGTTTCGTCTACTACCTTTTCGCCATTAGGAAAGCATTTATTGTAGCAACTTTTCCAAACCTCCTTTCAAACCTTCCATGTCTTTCTTCAAATATTCAATGTTTACTTCTAAACCATCCCTCTTAGCTTCCATTCCTTTCTTTAAATCATCCATCTTAGCTTCTGTTACTTTTTGTGATAGTGAAATTTGTTGCACTTGGTCTCGTAATTTTGATATATCATGTTAAATTTCTTCCACTTCTTCATGAGTCGTGCTAGAGCTTTCAGGTTTCTTACAGGTGTTTCCATTTTCTTTCATCGGGGCATAAATTAATGATAAATATGCTTCACTATGCCCTTTGAATCACTTCAAACAAAATTTTCAAACCAAACTTACATGATGACCTGTTTGAAGCAGTGAATCCCTACAATCCAAAGCTCTGATATCCATTGTTATGCAACCAACTCATAAAATAAAAGAATGAGATAGATCGATGACTTCAAAAGTAACATCTTCAAGGGGGAAACCTAATTGACATTACACAAATGAACAATTCTTCGATGATACAAATGACAAGGCCTCATTTCTATATATAGGAGTTTAAGGGGTCACAATATAATCAAAGGAAACATAACAATAATAATGTAAGGGAGCAACAATAAAAATAATGGGCTTCTATGGGGCACAATAATAACAATATGGGAACAATATGAGCACAAAAATAACAATAAGGGACTACAATAACAATAATGATAGGGAGTACACTAGTAATATAGAGACCTAACAAAAAGTACCCACTTAAACCACATTGCTACATTTTGTACTCTGATATGATTCTTTGTTATGAAAGACCAATTAAGAAACTATGCATGCCATACTATAAATCATGTAAATTCTAGTAAAAAGAAAAATATTTGCAATGCCAATTATTACAATAACATTTAGCATTGAAACCATATAATAACCATTAATTTATGTTGTAGAGTATAAATGTATGGAAAAATAGGAAACACTTATCCTTTAATGAGAGGTTCACCAACTAACCGTGACATCATATATTGTAGTCAACCATAGGCTCTGTTGCATATATACTTTTTACAATAGGCCACCCCAATGTAATAATATTATACCATGAGGATGAGTATATAGGCTAACTCTATAACTCACAAATTTTTAGCTCGCAAGCTATGATACCCCTTGGTGTTAATGTCTTGCTATATCTTAACTGAACTATTTTTAGGCTTGAGTTTTGAAAAGCCATGTTGGGTTGAAATGGATGTGAACAATAAAGTTACTATGATGTAATAAATAGATTTTATTAATAAATAAAAAGTTGGAAAGTGCTTGGGAAAAAAACACTAAAGTAAAGATATTCTTGCAAAAATTTGGAAACCATCATTGATGGAGATCAAAATAATCTTCCCTTATAGGACTCCTACATAAATCCTAGGAAGTAATAGATAATATTTAATAGGATGGGAGTGAAAGATCTATTAAATCACTTACTCAAAGAAAAACACTAAGTATGAGTGGAATAAAGTGGCGGGAGAGAGAAAAGTGGGTTTTAAGAGAAAAAAAAATACAGTTTTTTCAGATAATTTTTTTTTTTAAATATTTCTTAGGCAAGTAGGTTGGTAGAGCCCAAAAAAAAAAAGCATGAAGTTGCAAGTGGGTTGGCAGACCCCAAAAAAGTATGACGTTGCTAAAAAAAACTATGTTAAGCAGGAAAATATATTAAATACATTATGGAGCAGTCAAAGGGGCTATTGGTTCTGGCAAGAATGCATATCTCAGCTCATGGGAACTAGTGGATTCAGTTCAAGCTAAATATGTATACATAGTAAATACGATAAGGAAATATATTTACATAGTAAATATGTTCCGGTTGAACACTTGTGTGCTTGAAAACCATTTTGTTATATATTAAATGTTAAAATGAATGCATGAAAATTGTATATGTTTACGCTTTAATCATGGATTTCGTAGAAGTATGAATTATATCACTTTATCACTTATTATACTTCAATTATTTGTTTATGAATATGTTGTAGATAGGACCTTCACCAATTTTGATTAAAATATTTCATGAAGCACAACGATGATGAAGTTTAAGAGTAGGAAGAGTAGGCTACCGGTATATGGAGAAAATTTCATGTATTCATTAGGAAAAAGAGCATGAAACTCCCATATCCTAGGGTATAATTTGACTTGTAATTAGAATATATCGGTTTTAAAACCTTGTGGTCGCATGCATGTCTTTTTCCAATATGAAAATTATGCATCATAGACATGGCCTGTCAATATAAGATTTGTGGGAAAAATAAAGAAATAATTTAACTAAGCTGGTGACGAGCCGAGGCTCTGATTAGAGCAACATGCACTGAAGAAACAAAAACATGTAATGTCGATTTGTGGGAAAAATAAAGAAATAATTTAACTAAGCTGGTGACGAGCCGAGGCTCTGATTAGAGCAACATGCACTGAAGAAACAAAAACATGTAATGGCTTAATGACAGCAGAGAGATAAATTAATTTCTACCTATAGTCCAGATACACACTAGTAAGAAAATAATTAGCCAACAGAGTTATGCTGTTACGGTTCTCACCATCAAAAAGCATCACAGTCAAATTATAAAATTAATAAAATAACCAAAGGCCTTTGATTTATTAGTCGACATAGAGAAACCTCCTGACCAGTACCATGTTATACCATCCCAAATTAAACCATTTCCAATAAGGCTTCCAATTAAAAATTAAAGGTATAGCCAGTAAATTAATGGGTCGACGTCAATTACACCTAAAATTCATCACACGTAGTGGTTATTTAAAATTTCATTCGAAGTTACAGTGTATTCGAAAAAAGAAAAACTATAAAACTAAAACATAAGGCTCTCAGTAGAACAACCATCCACTGAATGGGGGGAGTAGATAAGGTATTGAAACTTCTATCCTACGCCTGCCCTTCAAGTCAAGTGGAAGCTACCGAGGTGCTAAAAATACATATTGTCATCTCGTTATGAGGAAAATTATGCATATACCATCAAGGGTAGCAAGGTGTAATATACCAAGAGATATTTATACCTTCATTCTAGGACCATTACATGCCCGGGGAAATCAAGAATTGTTCCGTTAAATTAGACTACATATTCGATTCAAGACAATAACAAAAGTTTCCAAATATGTATGTATACTAGGGGGCAGTGGATTAATATTCAATTACAAAACATAAATTCAGGAAAGAAAAAAAAATGCAGAGATACAATAGCCATATGGTAGGAACAAACTTATTATATAATCTATGGTAATAACTTATGAAATTCCAAAATATATTTGACCTAGGAGGAGCCGGGAAGTAGAAGGAAAAGTAAAATTATGAGGGTTCGTGAAAGGACTAGAAGACCCCATTTAGAGTGTTTATGTTACAGATATACATTTGAGTTCTAACATGAAAAATAACAGACAGACCAAAGGATGAATAAAATAGGGGTCACGCCATAGTGTGATGAGCCCTCAGATATAACTCTACTCAATACATTATCTAGTCGTCGTGCTAGACTGCAACTGTAATGATAAGAAGCCAAGGGTAATGGGATAACCACCGACCTGTTACAGAACGATGGCCATTAGGGTAGAGAAAGAAGATTCCCTGCTAAGAACCCTCAAAACTCTTCGTAAGGAAAATCCGAGCCAGCGAAAATGGGTGTTTTTACCTCTTAGAGGGAAAAAAACTCTTTAGGACTGTCAAAAAACCTTAAAATGTAAATATACGTTTACACATTCATCCGAACAACAAGAAATCACCTGTTAGGAGTAGGAGGACAAACAATTCCTACAAGACTTGTGAAAAAAGAAGGACGATTCTAAATCACATTAGTATAGCTGGAATGATGTGATAACATGGTACCTCGTTAAACAATTAGCCATACAGAGGATAAAGACGCCATTACAATAAGTATAATGCCGAAGATTAAATGAAGGACAAGTTAAGCCTTTAAAGGAGGAGGGAACCCTCTTAGAAAACCCTTGCATTCCAAGAAGAAACCCGATGAAAACAAAAATTAGGAGAGATATAGGGTCTAGGAAAAATAATATTTCTGTGAGAGAATGTAAAAATGAAAATGTAAATCCAGTCAAGTAACTCAACCAAGAAAACTTATAGTCAATATCAACTTAGTTGGGCTTCGCCACAATATAGATAGGAAGGCACAACGCCAGCCATTCATTGAGACTTGCTACACAGGTCATTGAGAATCGTAAAGACTAAGGAATAGCGGGAAAAAAAATTCTCCCGCTTACCAGGGCTTCTGCAGGGTCACAGTGAACCCAGATAAAATAAGGTTTCCACGCCAGAGAGATCTTGAGGATAGAAAAATCGTTACGGAAGTCAAACTTTTCCTGCTATGCTGCAAAGTGGCGTTAAGATCGTGTGTCTACCATTTCACCATGGGAAGACAACGAAAGGAAAATACGGGCTAACTTTAGGTCGAGGGCTAGGGTTTGAGGTTGAATTCATCCCTCAACCTTGTATCACCGGCACTAGATCTACACCGTCCACACAATCCAACGTATGGCATTCATCTGATCTTCACATCGACTGGGGTACGAGGCTTCCGTCCATTGGTCACACAATTGTCCAAGAAAAATCACAATTCCAGGAGTCATTAATGTGTTGATATGATACGCGTTGAAAATAAAGTTTGGATAACCCGTGAATATGTTTAATTAATTTTCCTATCAACCAAGGTGTAAACTACGCATGTATAGCCACCTAGTACCATTGAACCATAGGGTCACCATATTTCATTATAATGCCATGTTGGAAAAGTAACTTGCGGACATATATTAGCTTTACCATGGAAATGCATTGAAACGATAAGTTAAGTTGAAGGAGCACGGTGGAAAGAAGGTGTGCACTCAATAATTAAATTAAAAAAGAGATATCCTTGCTTTACCAAGAAGTCAAAGAAATTTAATGAGAGGTTAGATGATGGCCTAACATAAGCCGGTAAAGTTAAGGGTGTTGGAAATCATAGGTTGAGGAGAAGGTAAAGTTAAGGGTGTTGGAAATCATAGGTTGAGGAGGGAGAAATATTAAAGGAAACATATAACCCACAAAGATATAAGATACATGTAGCACTTAAGGCACTCACGATAGGTGTGATTGGAAAAAAAAATTAAGTACCTCAAGGTAACCATAAATTGATGCGAAGGGTTTTATATATTTACTTATGGCCACTTTTTTAATTCATTTAAAAGAATAATAATTGAGGTATATGACACAACTTATCTCCATCGCAAAATGTGCACAACAATGATAACTACCAAATACTCAACTAGTTCTAACGAAATCTCAAATTCTATTTCTCTTTCCCTTTAAACCTACACAACCGAAGGAAAGGAATCATTTTCTCTATAATGGACTTCCATTGATTTTCCCATTTCCTTCTATGGATGAAACACTGCTAATGAAGAAACCTTAATGCTAAAAGATCCAAAGAGTTATAGCCTATGGAAAACTTCCCCTTTAATATTAATGATTTCAAGTAATCGGGTATTTCTTAGCTAGAACATGATCGAACTAATATATAACAAATAAAATGGCTCTTTTTCATAAAACTCATATTCTCTGCAAAAAACAAGAACATGGAAATGGAAGTAAAGAATGAATGAATAAACACCAAACAACCAAATTGGTGTGATTAAATATGCATGCTCTCGAACCAACACATGGTCTCACCCAAGAGCCTCACATAACCATATTTTCCCCCAATTTCCTTTAATGATGTTAATGAATATAAACCAAACCTTTCTAGCTACCAACCACTCTTGTGATATCATACTCCCTTATGTTTTTTCCCTTTTTTTGTCTACCATATGGACTCACCCATGAGGCGTACATAATAATATTCTTCCTTAAATTACCAAAATGAGCTTAATAAAAGTTTAAAGCAAAAGGACTATCCTCTCTAGCTACACCACTCTCTCATTGGATCATAGCCCCTTATACTCTTCTCCTTGTTAGTTTATGGTCAATAATAATTTTATTATTATTATTCAAAATGAGTACATAGATATGCTCTTTGTTCTTTCATCATATACAAATACACGTCATCAATTTGGGGTCAAAACTAGGGTAGTACAACAATAAGCTAACATTTATCTTGCCTTTCACCTCAATCATATGGCTTTGATCTTTCAATTGTCAATCCTCTAGTGTTGCACATATCCTTTGGATGTTTCGATCCATATCTTCCATTATCATAGCCTCTTGAATGGTTTTCAAAGTTCTCATTTTTCATCTTTGTGAGGATATTATTTATACATTTGATCTCTCTTATATTCACAACATTAATCTCTCTTATATTCACAACATTAGAGTGGTGGTTTTCCTCTCTTTCCTAAGGACCATTCGATTTGATTTTCATTATGAGAAGAATGATTTTGTTGATTTCTATGAGAAATATTTCTATTGAAATGAGGATTTAATTCCTTCCTTCTTTATTATTATTTCTCCTTATCCATATCCTTCTAGGACTTATACTACATCTCTTTTCCTTTGTAGGTACTTGGGCTTTCTAATGTTCTCACCCAAAGTTCAAGGTCCATCAAAGTGCATCTCATCTTTATAGAAAGATGAAATTTCAATCAATAATCCTTTGATTTCCCCTTCTCCTCTTTGATAAATGCTACATACTTACACAACTCTAAGAAATTCCTTTCATACTCCTACATTTTCATATTTCCCAACTTGACTTCGGGTTCTAGGTTCCTCAAAGTGCATCTCATATTTATAGAAAGATGAAATTTCACTCAATAATCCTTTCATTCCCCATTCTCCTCTTTGATAAATCCTACATACTTACACATCTCTACGAAATTCCTTTCATAGTCCTGCATTTTCATATTTCCCAACTTAACTTCAAAGAACTCTTACATTTTCTTGTCATAGATGTACATTGAATGTTACTATTACTAGAAATATTCCTTAAACTTCTTTTAGGAAACCATTTTCTCATTAATGTGCTTCACTTTATTCAACTAGTCAAACCACATAGAATCCTTACCCTAAATATGATATATGTAAATTAGGGATTCCATATTAGATGAGTAACTTAACAACTGAAAACATTTTTTTATTCCAAGCAACCAAGTTTCAAGATCATCTCTTTTGTTACTTATGTCATCAAATTTTGTCCTATGTAAGCCTCCATTCATGCATGAAGTCTTCCTAATGCATTAAACTTAATCCATTCTTCATTTTCTTTTACATTCAATTTACAATTTGTTTTAACTGAGTGCTTATTTGATTTTCTCCTTGTGTGTTCTAATCATTCTTTAATTATTAACTTCGTAACTGCATTCCCATCTTCAAACTTCTCTTAGTATATATGGTTTCTGCAAGTTCCACGCTACTTCCATGTCCAATACACTGAATCTCCTTATTACCTACACATATGTTAAGGCTTTTAAGTTCTCTTTTATGGTTGTAGGTTTACTATGGAACTTCCATGTCTCTAACCTGCAATCTTAAGTTTACCATGTTCTATTGATACCTCTAATTCTTCAATATGTGCATACAATTAAATTATGTTGGATAGAAATAACAATTATACCATTATGAAAATTATATATATATATAATAATATATATATATATATATATATTAGATATCCCTTAGTCCTTAGGTATTCCAATACCCTCCTCTGGATTTTCAAAAGAGTCATGCCACTCAATTTCATATTTTCGTTTGTTGACTAAATTCTCCTCTTTTGCATACTTCTATTAAATTCTCAATTTGTCTAAATTTCAGTTCTAGACTAACACTGATGGCTTCCTAAAATGTTTCTAACATAACTCTATTTCTCCTTTAATTATATAGAGATCTTTCTACTATTATATTGAGGAATTGAGAGCCCAAATTCCAATTTTCATTCCATCGGTGTATTCTCCCAATCACCATCTTTCAATTGACTTCTCTTGCACTCCATTTTAAGCGTTGGTCAAGGATTTGTACTTCCTAGAAGTGAATTGATGCTTTATTTACCTTCTAAAATGTTTTAGACGTAACATTCACCTATTAACTCCAAATTGCATTTGGAATATCCTGTAAAAATCTTTTATTTAAGTATCAAATAGTATATGTATCATCTATACACAAATCGTTCCCATCGGATTTAAAAAAAAAAAAAATTATATTTAGGGCCTTAAAACAATGTTTGAAGTTTAGGACATAACAAATACATTGAAAGTTATGTAATATTTTGCTAATATAACCTACTTCTGTGGCACTAACTTGGTAACTAAGATCTAATGACACTTGTTTTTCAACGATGAGTTCATCTTCTTTTGAAAATATGATTAAAAAAATTCAAAGGAAATCCCCTAATTCCTCCATAAGTGATTATAATAAAGCTTCATTAGATTGGACAAATCCTATAGTTGCAAACTCAAACGTTTTTCATTTTCGGTCAATGCTAGAAAATCTCCTATGTGATTGGAAATTTTCTTTCCATTTGGAGTTGGCAAAAAATTCTCCATTGGTCACTTTTCCAAGTGTAACCATTAATAACATTGCTCAATGTGTCTATTGACAATTTTACTTGAAGTGTCTTCAACAATTAATGAAATTCTACTACTAACAACTTAAGTGTTATTCCCTTTTGGGAAATGCTTGAAAATCCCGTCGACAATAAAAATTTTCCTAAAAGTACGAACCATAAGCTTTCTTATAAATATTTATTAACCCTTCTTAGAAGTATTTATGACTATCCATGTTTCCTATCCTCATCATCATTTGCACTGCCATGCATACTTTGCCTCATCAACATCTATACTACCACATCACCACTATAGTACCCTACCATGTGGTTATTCCCTGTCATTGTCGTATTGTCGTCTCATCATTATATATACTACCACATGTACACTACCATCTAATAAATCCATCAATAGTCATTAAAAATGTATCCATTAATTATTTTTCTCAATATGTACATTGACATTTTTTCTAGACCTATCCATCAAATTCATTCATTAGTGATTTAATGAAAACTGCTTCATTGGAAATTGGACAATTCATGCCTTTGAAAGCTCATGAGCTCATCCTTTTCAGTTGATATAGGAAATCTACAACTCTTCATTGAGCCCCTATTTTCATTGATTTGTCTTCAACAATCATCAAGATGCATTGTCTTTTTTTGTAGTTGCACAATTCTTCATCTCATTGGCAATCTTGGAAAAACTTCAATTTTTTTGAAATTTTAGGAAAAATTGGAAAATTTTTTAACCAACTTATGGTGAAACTGAACTATCAATTTCAAAATCAAGACTAATCTCAATTGTTGATGGGTTACATGTAAATTTTCAATGAAAATTTATGTAAATGCACCATGGAAACTCTTGATTGAAGTTCACATGGTCAATTGTAATGCAATACTTATCCATTCATCATTCCATGATCATTCCACAAAGATCCTATAAAAAAAAAGTGGGGATTTATCTCTCATTTAAACAATTTTCCCCCAAATTCAAAATAGACTCAATCATGTATAAAAGAGAAAAACTCAAATGAACCTACAAGGAGGTCTACCTAGAAATCTACTATTGAAGCAAACACTTTGATATCATAATGTAATATACCCAACTCCACATCAATGCATGTTACAGTAAATTTTTACCCCTAAAACCAATTAAACATACTTATATTGTAGGGTATATTGAGGACTCACATTTTTCAACTAGTGTAACAAATATGATATGATTTAAATGAAATAAGAAACAAGTAGTAGAAAGAAAATGCATGCAAACCATCGATAAAATATCCATTGGACACAAAATATGATATTTATTACATAATTTGTAACATTAATGGACATACACAACATAAGTATCAAGATGAGACAAAGCATAGGGTAAATAGAGTACTGCCATAATCAACAATGAACAATTATTTTTCTCAAAGTATTTCATCAGCTGGCTACAAAAATTAGACGTTCCACCCAACCATAAACTTTACTTTGAAAATCTTAGCAACATGTCATCCTAAAGTTGAGGTTATGAATCCACAAGGAGAGATTATTACGCTAACTTTGCTTTCACATTATATGACAACAATCTCATGTTGTCACAATTTGCATAATCACATAGAAATGCCATGCTATCATGGTTTATTTAACCAATCACATAACCATCTTAGCATTTATCTCTCTTTCCTCTTTGGCTTGCACATCACAAGGAAAGGAATTTGCTTAGCTACAATGTAGTCACTTAGGGTATTCCATTTCTATCCAAGGATCCATTGTTATTGATCGATCACCTTAATGGTAATATTCTTAGGGTATTCCATTTCTATGTAAGGATCCATTTTTATTGATAGATCATCATAATGGTAAATATTCTCAGCCATGGACCATTTCTTCAACAAAGAAATCTATCCATGCACTCTGATATCCTCACATGTTGGATAATAACTCATTAGCCAACAACAAATATCTCTCCCCCTATATAACTCTTCACTCCAAAAAGCGAGCGAAATAGTAAATGAGGAATACCATAACCATCAAGAAACAAAGTTAATATAGGAACACATATCTCTCCCCTATAGAACTCTTCTCTCCAAAAAGTAAGAGCAGTAGCAAATAAGGAACACCCTAACCATCCAAAAACAAAGTTAATATAGAAACATTCAAGTTGTGGGATGTGGGATCTCAAAGAACATCATACAACTTTTTCTCTCAACTAATTTAAATATGAAATTAACGAAATATGATAAACTTTGGTCTAACCTTTCCAGTTACCCATGTCATGAAATCATAACCTTCTATAACTCTTATCCTTTTATATAGCATAGAATGTATTTTTATTAATATTGTCTATAAACTATTTAGATTACTAAGAAGAATAAGTACCGAAAAACTAGGAAAGCAGACATTAAACATTCTCCATTTCTATTGCTCATCTAACTCTACTTAGATATCAACATGGAATGTTGACTTTCATTCCATAAATGTCTTCTACATCTAAACTAAAAGTTGTTCCCATTGTAAATTTAGCCGATACTTAAAGCAAGCGATTCCGCATTACATTCCTCATATCCCATAGTTGTCAAAATACCTACAGATAATCATGGTAATGGAATCCTACTATAAAGTCAATGGAAGTACAACATCACTGTATCTGGTCATAACTTAATAAGACCAGTAAAGATTGGACATGCCAGGAAGAATCCTTTCCCTCCTTGGCCTTCAGTTCATTGCAGACAAATGAGTAGCAAATTCCTTATAGATTGGCTTGACCACAGGTTGGAAAACCGAACAATAGAAAGATTTTCAATGAGTTCCCTTCCTAGATAATGATCGATCCTGCTTGAAAACATCTACCTATGCAAACATTAGCTTCGCCATTTATTGAATGTTAAGAGATATACCACTTCCATACAAAAAGAAAATTCCGCACAAGGCAGATGATATAAGTTTCTAAGCTAATGTATTCTAGAGTTCAAATAAACATCAATTTCTACATTCAGAGAAAATGTACTTCCCGATAAATCGTACCTTCAGTTAGTTACTCTTTCAGAGCTATTGTGAGCTCAGCAGGTGAATTGGAATACTGACCAGAAGGATTTTCAACCATAACCATTAGCTGAAGATGAAGAGTGGCTGGCTCATGTTATTATATCCACAAAAATCTTTGGAGTAGTTGATAATTTAAACAACAGATTTTCCACTCTCGCTACCTATTATACTTACTACGTGTTGAGTCATGTCAGCTGAGCAACAGAGCAAGAACTTAAAATAACTCAAAGAGGCGGTTTTCATTGCAGCTCTCCTTCCTCGCTTCGCAGGGACTATATTCTAGCTAGGTCACCGAGTCTACTTTCAGCAGCCCGTGTCAAACTGATTCCAGTGTTGATTTTCATTTCAATGCCCCAGGATCTTCGCACGACGTTTCATCTCCGGAGAGTTTGGTGTGCATTCAATCTTTCGTGAATGAGGCCGATAATTCATTGTTTCCAGTAGTAGATTTGGTTGGCTCTTCATGTCTTGGTAGTAAGGGCACAATTGATAATAAAAATAATATTAATAATAACCTCACCCTCGACCGTTGTAATAATAATAATAATAATAATATATCACTTAAGAATATTAATAATAATAATAAGTCATTGACTATTAAAAACTATAAATATTTTAACAATATTAATAGAAACAATAAGTTGATATTTAATAAGAATTGTGAAAATAATAATATTAAGTCTTCCTCTCATATTAATAAAAAAGTTATTAATTTATCTAGTTTTCCCTTTCCCTCACTAGTTTTTAACCTCTTGGGTAAAGGTTTAATTTTGCCCTAGCCCCTAGGAAGATCCTGATAGACGACATTATTTGTGACAAAGAATTTGGGATTAGAGGTCTTCCTGATAATGTTAAAAACACTATTAGATAGGATTGCGTCATGGTCTTGAGAAAGGTTAAGCCCCCTCGTAGTAACCTCAGCAAAGATGAATTTATGGCCCTTAAATCCTTAAACTAGAACAAAGACATTGTTGTTCTGAAGGCCGATAAGGGTGGGGCTGCGGTCATCCTGGACAAAGAGGATTACTGAATAAAGATGTTAGATCATCTTTATAATAGTGGAAGCTATAAAAAGCTTCCCAAAAACCCACTTAAAAAGATAACTAAGATTGTAGTTCTCACCATAAAATCCATTAATTCGGTTAGTTCCCTTCACCAAAATCTCATTGAGAGCAATCCCATTACTCCTAGGATCTATGGGATCCCTAAATTTCTCAAAGAAGGTGTCGCCATTAGACCCATTCTCAACACCATTGGTGGTCCTACCTACCTTTTAGCTAAATTCCTTGTCTTAAAGCTTAAGCCCTTAGTTTTCCGGATAAAGTCCTTCGTCAAAGACTTTATCAGGCTTGACCTTGGGGATGTTCTTGTTAGTTTCAATGTTGTCTCCCTTTACACTTGCATCCCTATAAATGAGGCCATAGAGGTAATTAACTGCCTTACAGATCCCAATACTACTCGATTAGTTGAGATTTGTCTCACCACCACCTTCTTCAGTGTTGAGGGTGAGTTGTTTGAGCAAACCTATGGTGTTGCCATGGGCTCACCCCTATCCCCTGTCGTTGCTAATATTTTTATGGAAGATTTTGAATCCAAATATTTATCCTCGGTCCACCTCCTTCCTAAGCTTTGGAAAAGATTTGTATATGACACTAATATCATCTGGTCTCATGGCCAAGAAGAGTTGGATCTCTTCTTCCAGCATCTCAATAATCAATCCACCGCCATAAAGTTCACCATGGAACAGGAATTTGATGGTTGTCTCCCTTTCCTTGATATTCTTATTTATAAGAATATGGATGGTTCCCTCTCCCACCAAGTGTTTCAAAAGAAGAAACATATAGAGTATTATCTTCATCCTTGTTCACATCATTTCCCAGCTCAAAATTTGGGCACTCTCAACACTCTTGCTACTTGTGCCATAGGGGTCTCTGATAATAAAAGTTTCAAGAAAGAGAAATCCCATCTCCTTAATGTCTTTGTCGAAAACGGTTATAGCAAATTCCTAGGTCAAAAGGCTTTTCTCAAAGCCTCCAAGAATGCGATTGTTAGAAAAGTGCCTAAAGAACAAATCCAAGGGGTCCATCTTTCCTGTGTTCAAGGGACAACTGATAAGATTGCTAGGATTCTTAGGAAACATAATGTTCCCTCAACCTTTAGACCTCTTAACACCCTTCATAAATCCCTCCGTTCAGTTAAGGACCCTATTGATCCTAAGGACATGAAGGGGGTTTATATTATTCCTTGTTCCTGTGAGATCCCCTATATTGGTGAGACTGGGCATTCCATTAATCAAATGATTAGTGAGCACACAACTGATCTTAGGCATAGGCGAACCAAGTCTTCCGCTTTAGCAAAGCATGTAGAGAAGACCAATCGTCATGTCTGTATTGAAGATGCCAATGTTATTACTAGAATTTCACAGTTCCATCACCGAAAATTTAGGGAAGCCATCAAAATTGAGAAGAGACCTAGTAATCTCAATAGGGAGGACGATTGGAAAATCAGTAGTTGTTGGGTCTCTACCCTCACCTCTTAGTTGGTTCCTCCCTGTCTTGCCCCCCGTTCCCTCTCTTATTAGCTTGTTCTTTATTTCCCCCTTATTATCATCGAACCTCTTTGACCCTCTTCAGGGTTATTATAAGATATTTTATAGGATTTTTAAGTTATAAATACCAGACTTTATTGATAAAATTAATTAAATATTATTATGGTAGCACTATTATATTGTTAATAACAATACAAAAATCCTTTCAAAGCTCTAATTAATAACCCTAAAATAAATATTAATTAATTCTTTCTAACCCCTAAAATTTTCTCTAATATTTTTAATAACTTTTATAAAAAAAATATTAATTTGAAATTAATCTATTTTCTATTTTCTATTTTTATTAATTTATTTATATATATATTTAGAATTATAAGTTTATAAATAATGCCTTAAAAATAAATAAATTTATTTAATAAAAATATAACAAACTATGTATATTCGGTATTTTCACACCTTTATAACTAACAATTTATACTCTAATATTCATAACCTTTTAACCAACTATTAATTTAAATTAATTTATTTTATAATTTATTTATTTTATTATATATTTATAATTATAAGTTTATAAAATTGTCCCTTTAACTTTTATTTTAATAAGAATATAACTAACTATCGGTTTAATAATCAATTGATTTTACTTAATTAAATAATGGTTATGCCCCTCATCCAGTCTTAACTAACCATTTCTTGGTCAAAGTTAGTCTTTGGTCAATATAGCTGTTACATGGTCAAGAAATATAGCCATTGGATGTTCTCCTCTCACTATTTAATATGAAGTGATTTACCTAGAAATACTTGCCTCATAATACTTGATATGGATCACAGAAGCCTAAATTCAATAACTCAACTTATCAAAGTATTTTTACTAGAGTACAATTACCATGTTCCCACATAAAAATGGCATGCATCTTGAATATCAGAAAACTGTGGAAAAAAACTATACAGTAAATTTCATCCTGCGCATTAAATAGCCAATCAATGCACTTGAATCAGAGTATTGTTAGCTGTAGACATTTTTCCGTTACAATGTTGGTCATGATAATGAAAGTAAGAATATCACTTTTCATAGCTAATCGGGTCTAGGAAATGACCTGCCAAATTTTAACAATATTTCATTCCATTCTATACAGAACAGTGAGATCATTCTTCCTGGCCAATGAGAGTTACGCGTATTTCAAAGCATTCCATGCATAATAATGAAAGTAAGGACACCATTTTTCTTAGACAATGAGACCTAATAAAAAAGCTAATTTCCAATTTATAGCAATATCTCATTGGATTCTATACAACCATTTAAACATATTTAAAATAAAGTAAAAACATCTTAAAATGGAATTTTCTATGTTACTTGAAACAAGGGTATATCTACTGTATCTGGAATGTGAATTTTCAAAATCTTATGAAACGTGAAATCATATTGAACAGCCAGTACAACTCTCGCCAAGGTTTCCAGGCAACTACTGAGAATTGATTATAAAAATCCCATATTTCATTCAAAAATTAATATACAAAAAAGTATCGCAGAACCTAAATGACATGGTTCTGGCATTTGTAATTCATTATTTTTGGTATTCCAGGAAACTACTGAGAATTGATTATAAACATTCCATGTTAGGTCCAAAAAGTGTAACACATGAAAGTGTTTAGAATGATATGTGACATGGATTTGTTATATGTTATTTTTGGGTTAAAGGCAACTTTTACTATATAGAGATATTTATGTATATTTCTAAAAAATGTAAACCGGTAATTATTTTTTATAAATTTATAAAAACGTTTATATATAAATTTAATTTTCAATCATCAAATTTCAAATCGAAATCTAAGGAAAAATGAGAATTTATATGTAGCTCTTTATATGAACTAGCTCCAGCGGCAACACAATGTGATGGAAAAAAATAAAAAATGATGATGATTGAAGAGCATTTTAAATACTTTTATTTTCCTTAAAGTGTTCGATGTCAACTTACATAAATATATAAACAAATTACCATAACATCTCTTATCGGCCTAGAATCAATTCTCCAAGTTTCCTCTATCTTGCTGGAGATTTCTAGCTTCCAAACATATTTGAAACAAGAAACTGGAAGAATTCTAGTTTCGAGGAGTATCCGGTTTCTATATGCTGACCGCACTCTTAAACAACGAATAGACTCACCAAGAAAGAGTTGTTCCTTCAATGATGTTACCCAAGTTCAGTAAATGCTAGATCATAGTGTGATATATGTGCATGAAATAGTCAATGATCTCCCTTAGCCTCAGGAGCTTTCGGAGCATCCACTTGCAATACCATTAAAATTTTAATAATAATAATAATAACGCTTTTCATGTCGTCGATTAGGAGAGTTACATTCTAGCAGCTCAAACACTATTGTTTTGTGAGTGTCTCGAATATTTTTGAAGGTTTTCTGTCACTTCTTGTTTTCTAAATATAAAAAAAGCTTCTGTATTAATAAAAAAATACATAGTACCTATAACATATTTCTTGATTACAGCTTGCTTCCACAGCATTCATTACTCCAAAGAAAAACAGTGAGGTCTCTTTCTCACTAGTTTTAATCTCTAGTTCTATAATCCTAATCTCCTTAGTTCACTATGTTGTTCACTACGCAAAATGTTTAGTTCAGAAATTTTTTATGAATAAAAGAAAATTCAAAATGTGTTCATCTTCTTACAGTATGTAAAATCCTTCTGTCCTTCTTACCCGGGCAGTGGCATTGACATCTCACTCTTTGAGAAGTTGATACTTCCAGTATTTACTTTAATCTGTAAAAAAGAAAACTTACCATGATCTTTCCCAATGCCTTTTTTGGACAGTAAATCTGCAGTCCTGGTTCTGTTATCTTTAAAAAAAATCTTACCATGATCTTTCGCAATACTTCGTTCGCAATACTTCTTTCGGAGAGTAAATCTGCAGTCCTGATTCTGTTCTCTATATATGTGATTGATGTGATGAGTTGATATGTAATCATCATAGTTTTGATGAGCTTCAACCAATTGTTCAAGATCAGAAGGTTGAAATTATTCAGTCCCTTAGCCAAGTGGATAATTCCTTTTGCATCGTTAGACCTGTAAATTCTCCAATCCCAATTATTTCCCTGCTATCACTGATCTGCTGTCACTGTAGATACGGTTTACAATTTTTGGCAAAAATACTACATGGTAAGTGCGTCTGAGATGTATGCAAGAATATATAGATCTGAGGAAGAATATTGATGAGGGAACCTATATTATTTTGCTCGTCCCATCACTAATCCATCAATATTCTTTTGCCCGTCCCGTCACTAATTCTTTCCTAAGCACAACTTTTTCTCTTGTACGTTTTAGACTATGTTCTACGAAGTTTCCTGCTCCACCCATCACTAACTTTTTCTTAAGCACAACTTGTTTTCCTGTGTTTTAAGCTATGTTCTACCAAGATTCTAGGAGGGAGAAGCATGAGTGTGGGGAACGCAAAAGTAGGTAATGTGGAAAACCACATGCGGAAGCACTTCAAATTTTAGAAAATTCAGTGGCGGGATGGATATGGGGTTTCTAACATAGAGGTCCAGTAGATCTCTAAAATTATAAAATATCAAATTAATAATGATAGAATATAAAATATCAAAATAATAATGATAGAATATGAAACATAGTATTTCATCTCACATAGAAGCACTAGTCCTTATAAATTTATCTTCCTACAATTTAGTAGAAACAGTAGTCCTTAAATTGTTAGGTCCAGTGATGGTCGATTGAAACACTTAAACATCTTTTTCTGGAAAAACACTTCCCCACATTAACAGATGTTTTGCCATATTTAGCCTAAAAAGACATTAAAAATGGGAAAATGTTTCCATAAATCCACATCCCTGGAGCGTGGATCATGTGAAGGGCTCATCCCCGCCCTCGGAGATGCATCCCTGCTGTGAAACTTCCTTGTAAAACTATGTTGACCATTCGTTAAATGTGACAAAATATTACTTCCAAATGTTCCAAAGAACCATGATGATTTTATCACTTACCACTTCATTACTTGCCACCGAGCTGGATGCTATAATCATGCTCCTAAGTATTTCAAAAGAACTTTTGGGTAGAATTTATTAATGTTATTATTATTGTAATAATAAAAATAATATAATGATGGTAAACTATTATGTATTATTTCTTTTCATGCAGGTTAGTTATTAATTATCATATTAATAAACTTTATTATTTTCCATTTTTAATAGACAGATCTCTATATAAAAATAACAATAAGTATATGTCAATTACATTTATTAATGTGGTTATGCTAGTTGACTTTACAAAAAGCTATATAGTTTTAAAATAAAAAGAAATAATCTCTTCACAAGGAGTGAAAGCATCCTTGGATGAAGCACCATCTTAGATGTCATTTGTCTTATGTTTAAAGGACAAGTTAAATAAACATTATCATAGCATAATATAGAAACAATCACACAATAGCAATAACACCAAGAAATTCCTTGGAAACTCAGAAGGGAAAACCAACAATCAAGCTTGATTAGTTTTCTGACCAATTGCCTAGGGTCATGACTGGGAGCCCACACTTGCTAACCCTTGGCCACATACCATAAAGACTAATAAGGCTATTTAAAGGTTTCTTTCAATCCAAATATAACTATCATAATACCACAAGCCACAAAACTATGTTCCCAAAACCACTAACTATACACTATCATTGTTTCATAATCAAGATTAATCGTAACAATTTATTATACTCCTTTGCATAACCATCCATTCCCAACCTTACAATGCATTACCCCAGGTTTTCTAGTAATTCTCTTGATTCATAACACTCTGAATGCTACATTGTTTATTTTATAGAATGCATATCACACCTACTAGACTTCATTCCAAAGAATATTTTCCATAATCGACTCATGAGGAGAACAATAAGTACATATTTCTCCAATGTCTGTATATGGTACATGTATGGAAAAAAATTTCATCACACATTGGGTTTCCTTATTTTCATCATGACTGCATTGTGGAATCTTTGAACTGGTGGAGCACTTAGAATTCTATATGGAGAATCATCCCACTTTTCCTTTTTTGAGCAATTTGGAATTGGAGAAATAAGTACATTTTCCAGAATTCTGCAGAAGAATTTTATATGGTTTTTGAAAGAACCATCACTAATATTTCCATACACACCACAAAATCCACATGCTCCATCATCATAAAACATAAGAAAAATGAACTATAGATGGAATATCCAATGGGCTTCTTTGATGGCGATGCCCAAAGGAACACTTGTGGCTATGGTTTTGGGATAGTAATTTCAATTGATATGTCTTACAAGGTTTTCTCGAGTGGGGGTAGGGGCACGAACACCAGGGCTCAATTTATGGCTCTATGGGGCCTCCTTTGGTTCCATAAATTCCTTGACATTCCTCACATTCATATTTATGGTGATTCGAAGATCATCATTGAACAAGTCAAAGGCGAAGCAACCATCAACAATCCCTTGCTACTTAGCTGGCTAGGGAGAATTAATCTCCTATAGAAACAACACAGCAACTCCACAATATGCCATATAGGAAAAGAACAGAACAAAGAAGCTGATGGACCATCGAAGAAGGGACTGCATGGTAAGATTGGTAATATGCATATGGAGATAACATGGGAAAACAATGTTTTTTGAAGTGGGAGAATTTCCATTTCCAGGGTAACTTCTTTTCTTTAGCACTCTTTTTTGAAAAATTTTGAAATTTTTTTGTATGATGAACTAATTTATTTTCATTAGCTTTCCATCTAGAATGGATGAATAGACATGTTGATTGCCCACTTGCTTGGACATATGGTATGGCTCCATTATTGGACCCTGCATTGATGATTATATCTTTGCCTACTATTTATTTTCTTGGAACAATATTACTGGGCTGATGGACTCATTAGGGATCAGTATTTTAGCTAAAAAATGAAAGTGTTCATAATTGCTTCAAACCTAAACAAATGGTTAGAGTTCGTCTTCAGGATTCTAACACTACAAACAATTTGAAAAATCAGCATCGTATGCAAAAGTTAGAGCTTCTGAAATTTTGGTAAAAAAGAAGCCCTACGGGGCAAACCCCCACCCCATGTGATCAAGCGCCCGACCCAAGAACTAGGGGCCAACTGTTAAGCGATATTAGTACACCAGTAATCAGTTTATCATTTGATTAGTTTGTAATTAAGTTTGAGGAATTTATGGTAGAGCCACTATATCTGGAACCGCCACCAAACTTGGCGGACTTAACCAGAGTTTCTCCAGACTTAGCAGAGGTTTTCTAGAAAACATTGTTTGAGCCATAACTTACTCAACTCTGAGCCAAGTATCCAAAATAGATAGTCATTGTTAGCTAATTGGCATGTTTTGAACTCATTGGAGCAGGTTGCAGAGGCAGAAGAGGTCAACTACAAGTGTTTTTGGTCACTTGAAGATTTTTGAAGGCTAGGGCCACTGAGTGTTGGAGGTCATTCTTGGAGCATCTGGTAATGAAGTTGAGTAGACAAATAGTCATTTCCGATAGATTTGAATGTTTTGAACTCATTGGAGTAGGTTTTAGAGGTATAAGAGGTCATCTATAGGTATTTTTGGTCACTTGAAGATTTATGAAGCTGAGGGCCACCAAGTGTTGAAGGCTATTCCCAAAGCAGCTGGTAACCAAATTGAGTAAAAAAAAAATAGTCATTTCTAATAGATTTGAATGTTATAAAGTCAATGGAATTGTTTCCAAGAGAATTGGATGCATGTAACAAAAATTTGAGAACTATTGAAGCTAATACAAAGGCCCACACTATTAAGTTGGACCAAGGTGATGTAGCCCACAAGGGGTAGACTCCTTCAACAAAAAATTTTATATTGAGCTTTGTTATCTATGCTTGATGTTTTTTATATTCTGTTGTTTAGCCATTTTAATTCATTCTTTTAAGTTCATGCAAAACACTAAATTTCAACAAGTTAGATGAATTGACAATCACATGCTCATGGATAAACTCTCTATGGATAAGCAAAGTAAAGCAAAGAAAATTTTATATCTGGAAATGATACTAGAAAAACATTAAATATTAATAAATTTCAGATCAAGTTGGTATCAGAGCATAAGGTTGCTTGCTTGATTTTTTTGAAGGGTTTGATAGTTTCAATTGTTGTTATGATTACAAGGTTGAAGTTGTAGAGAGGAGAATGGAAGTTGCAGATAGATAGTCTTGAGATTAGGAAAAGAAGGAACAAGGCTAAGAAAGCACCATCCTCACCCAAATAACCACCCAAGGCATCACCTGAATCACCTCATGTTCCATCTAACATCAATTAATATAGAAAAGGCCCAGAGTGCACAAGAGGCTGAAGTGATTGAAGAGGTACATGCATCAGTACAAATTTTTTATCCTAAATCCATAGCCATTATGACTAGAGAAAGAGAGCATGAAGGTCACTCCTCAGAAGAGGAAGAATTCAAGAAAGTTTTCTATACTTTGACTGAGATGGTTAAATTCCTATATGAAGAGAGGAACACCACAATGGTTGGAGAGAGTTCTAAATTCCCTCATGGAGAAGGAAGCTCAAAGGACAAAACAGATGAGAAGAAGGATTCCAAAGGGAATGGTGGAAAGCCACCTCAATCTGCACAATCCTCATCGTCTTCCTCATCATCTCCATCATCTCACACAACAACATCTTCCACTACCACCATTGCCCATACTGATTCCAAAACCCCAAAAGGAAAAACTCTGTTACTGAAATTGGACATAAAATTCGAATTTCCCATGTAAAATGGAGAAGTGAATGCAAAAAAGTTAGAGAATTGGATTCGACAGTTGGAGGTATACTACAGAATTCAAAACCTTCAAGAAGATGACATAAAGATCTAGTTGGCTTCACTGAGGCTAGAAGGGGCTGCACTAGTTTGGTGGGAAGAAAATACTCAAGAGGAAATGTGAATCCATGGTAAGATATCCATTTCTTGGGTTGAATTTGTTTCTGGAAATATAGTTTTATCCTTTAGCCTATATGTAAAAAGCCATTATGAGTTGGCATAACTTTAGGCACCTTAAAGGCCAAACTGTCCAAGACTACACTTAGGAGTTTAGGAAGAGGCCTTTATTGTTGGGAGTAAACTTGAATTCACAAGACACACTCTTGAAATATATTGGAGGTTTACATTCATGTTTACAACATACTATACTTATGTTTAACCCAAGAAACTTAGATTAAGTATGTGTGCAAGCCACGAAACTTGAGGCAAGGGGAAAACAAAACATAGAGGATTGTTATAGCACCATGTACCACCCTTATTATTTGTGATGCTTCATTTATGGCCTAGGGAAACCCTCCTTCCTGACTTGGTCCAAATATTTTTAAAAACAATGTTTTACTCCCTTTACGCTACTTTTCCCTGAGATAAAAGTGTGTACACGCTGGTTAGTTAATACCCAACCCACTTATATGTGTTAAAACGCCTAAAAAAATTAAATTTCCTTAATTTTGGGTAGAGGTCACGGGTTTTACCTGTTGATTACCTCCTAGTGCCCATCACCCAACTATTTCCCAACTAAAAAATCAATTGGGAGAAGTATAAATAGACTTTTATGGGAAGGCCTTAAGGAGGAGAAGATATAGAGTTATTATGCTGAGATTATCCCCTAACTGAGTCTGAAGTATCCCTATGCTTCATGCACTTTCCCAAGTTTCAGGAAACCCTTGTTTCCTTGATTGTTGATATTCTCGCACTTGCTTGAGATATCATGGTATTGGTTATGGAAGGAGGCTATTGAAGACTGGTACTGGACAGATTTGGAGGATAGTTCCTCTTAGAGTCAGAAGAAGAAGACTTAGGTGAATTCTCTACGTGTTAGTTATAGCTTTCTACAATAAAAAGAAATGATGACTTGTATACAAAGTTAATTTCATTAAAATGTTTTATCTGTATGTTGCTATGTATGTTGGAATTGGTTTATTTGTAGGTTTGAAGATCACCAGGAGTTGCAGAGGGTCTAAACCTTGCTAGAACTACCCAAACGAAGGACATCTGGGTATGTTCGCTCTCGCATAGTTTATTTATATAAGCATGTTGTCTGAGTTGTATAAGTGTTTCTTTCTGTAGATTACTCTTGCTCTGTTGGGGTTCAAACCCAAAGCCCTAGGGTACTTATTCTCGTAACAAAATTGGTGACTCCATTAGGGATAACAATCTTGTCATTCCTAGTTTGGGTTGTTCAGTGTCATTCAAGGCTCAATTTTTGGTTTGCTTGTTGTTATAGTATTATTTGGTCCAGTAGAGTCTCAGGCCTTAAGCCTGATCTTTTTGATCTGGCTTTGTTTTTTATTTTTCTTGCAAAGCTTTGTATACGCACTTTACTCTATTTACAGTGGCGTACACACGCTTGTTTCTGTGAAGTGAACCTGTGTATACGCGAGTTTCTTTTTCAGAAGCGTGTGTACATGCTTCTGTGCTTAAACACAATCACATATACCATTTTTTGCATTGTTTTTTCAAATCTCTCTGCCCAGAGAGGTTTTTTCTTGTTTTGTTTAGTCTCTAAGTGGTCAATTTATGTCTAAAGAATTTCGTTACTCTGCAAGCTTACTATTTTGAACTCTCTTCTACTTTGAAAATATTTGGCCTAGGTTGGCTCTTGAGTGAGTTTGTGATTGATGTTTTAACACACAAGACTTCGTATAGAGTGTCTTAGTTGTTCTAGTCCTCCAGAACAATAGATTGTTTTCAATCTTGGTGTCAAGCTCGGTTGTCGGTCCACTTGCTTTATTTTCCTTCATTTTGTGGCCTAATTGTTTTTCTTGCTTTTTGGAAGTTTTTTGTTTTGACAAATCTCTTTCTTACTGTTTTGGGTCGTTTAGTACAAGTAGAAGCATTTTTGTTCAATATTACATTTGTTGTCAAATTTGTAACTTGCAAAGATTCCTTGTGCTCCCTTCTCGGTCTTTGAGTTCCACTGGCATTTTGAGTGCTTTCAAAAGGTTGTTTCAATTGTTTCTTGAAAAAGAAAAGATATTAAAAAACATTGTTTTTGTTTTCTTTTGCCAAGTTCAATTTTAGTTTCTTTTGATTTGTGAAAGTGAATTACGATCTTTTGAGATTTTCCTTTCTTGTTTGGAGAGAAGTTTTTATACGAAATTTGTATTCTTTTCAACACTTGAGTTGGCTTGTTAATAGTTATAAACAATTGCGTTCGTTCTTTTTAGAGTAATCTAGGATCTTGCATTTTCATCACACCTTGCATTAGGGTAGTTTTGCTTTTTTAAAGCATCAATAGTCTTTTTAACTTTTGTATGTGTGGAGTGTGTCTTAAGAAAAGAAAAGAAAAAGTTGTTGCTTTATAGAAGTTTTGTAGAACCCACGTAGAAATCTTTTTTCATCAAAGATAAACAATTGCATTTCATGTACTTAGTATTTCATTGGTTTCTTATGCATCATACAAACACCATTGGTTTCATTTCCATCAAAACCCCTGACTTAAAAGAACAACTATTAAAATAATGGGCTTAACTAAAAACTAGAACTCCTGTATTGTCATCAAAATACACCAACAAGTTTAGGTTTATTACGGCCTTGGATTAGGCGAGAGGAGATTTAACTCTCCATGGCCACTCTAAATTACAAAATGTAGAAGTTTGATTAAAGAGTGAAATCCAATAGTGTTAGGGAGACCGGGAAAGCTCCATGACTAGGAGTTAAGCACAAGGGTTCATCAAGATAAGGACGAGAGATACCCACTCTCTTACTTGTTGGATCCTACCTCACGACTATTCCGCCTGGCTTCTGATATGAGTTGGTGCCCATAGTTGCCTATCCTATGAATCACATAGGTGGCTGCAGAGGGGAATCCCGTGGCACTTGAGGTTGATGTTGTATCACATTAAACAGTACTTCTGGAGGGTACCCTTGCAAATCTTGGGGGCTTGCACTGTCATAGGCTGTTGTCTGGAGGTCAGCATAACTACCTCTGATACCTTCGCTAGTAGGCGTGGGGGTAATTACCCCGGTATATTTTTGGAAGGCCCTTATTATTAACTTTCTTGTATTTTGGTGTCCAGTCCTAATCACCCAGAGTAGAAATACTTGGAAGTTGTTTGATTTTTAATATCTCTAGGGAAATTTTAGTGAGTGTTTTGTGCTCCTAGTCAGCCTAGATTTATAATTTTCTTGAGTCTTTAAGTAGATTTTTGTAAATAATTCAAAGTCGCTGATCGAAAATCTCAATGGTCTTGGAGACTTCGTTGGCTTTCATCTACGATTCCAGAGCCTTCTCCTAGAAGGCGTAGGAGCGATTCTACCAGTGGTTTCCAACCAGTGGTAGTAGGCGCATTGGGGATTGATCCTCCACTTGGGGGCATTATTTCACAAGATAGACCTGGTACCGGTATAGAGTTAGAGAGGAACACACTAGTTCTTTCTCGATTACTCTTTTAGTTGGAAGATAGTATTGAATTAGAAGAGCTTTCAGATTTAGTTGCAGCTTCAAATTCTCCTCTCCCTCCTGATCATCCAGACATTTTGTTATACGTTAGAACTCTGACTCATAGGCCTTCATGCCCAGGTCCACACACATCTATCCCTTCGATGACCATTGTTGGAAGCATGGCATCCACAACGAGTGTTGCGAGTATGTAGACTCCCATATATGTACAATGAGGAGGAACTATTTCCATCCCTTCTAACACCCCCAAAAATTCTATATTTGCGTCTACTTCCATTCCATCGACGAGTGGAAGTTCTCAATCTGCTGCATCCAATTTTGGATTCTTCCCTTTTGGAATCCCATCTCAAGGTATTCCTTCAGGTCCTTTAATATACCATCAACCGCCTCTACATCCATGATGAGTGGATTGACTTCTGTTTAGGGTTTTCCATTTGGAAGTGGTCATATACCACATTCTAATCCAACAGTAGGGTCAATGCCTTTTCCTTTTACAAGTCAAGGTAGTAACCCCTTCCATGGTTGGACAAACCCTGTGGTTAGTGGTATCGGAGCTAGGAATCAGTTTATTGGCCAACAAGGGAATATTCCATATTCTTCGGTTAACTCATTTCAAAGTTTTCCACCCTTTTCTAATGCATGGAACCCTTATCAAGGGTTGTTAGCTCCTTTCAATACTTCTTTAGGGGGTAACTTCATGTGTTATGGAGGATTTTCAGTAAAAGTTGGTGAAACTCCGAATTTCACTGGACCACAAGGGTCATCTTTTGGTTTAGTAGGCTCTACAAGTTACTTTGGGCGACCTGGTGCCTTTCAAAATCCAGGTCATTCTTTTTAGAATTTTGGGAATCCCGCCCATTTTCGGTGGAATTCCCAATGTCCTCCACAACTTCCTTTGCTGGCCACGCTTAATCTACCAGAATTAACTAAATTAATGGATGACCCAATTAGGTATAATCTGGATTGGCCTCTGATCCCAACCAAACTTCCATCGGATATTGCAAAGTTCGAAGGGAAGAGTAGTGAAGACCTCGGGGACCATGTGACCACATTTCACTTATGGTGCTCATCCAACTCCCTGATAGATTATTCGATCAGGTTGAGGTTATTTTAGTGCAACCTAAGCGAGAATGCAGCCAAATGGTATATAGAGTTGCCAGGGAGCACCTATACTTCTTTCGCTGATTTGGTTAATATTTTCTTAAACCATTTTTAGTTGCCTGTCGGCTATGAAACTGGAACTAAGCTTCTGGCCAATTTTCATCAAGACATGGAAACCCACATTTTAGATCATATCCAAGAATGGAGACAGAGAAAAAGGCTTATCAAAGCCGAAATTCCAATAGAGTTCTGTCTCGAATGGTTTCTCAAATCATTACAACCCAATATCTCCAAGGATGTTTCTCTTTCTAGTGTTTATTCAAAAGAGTAGGCTATTTTTCGAGCCGAGCAGTTAGAACTGATATATTCTCAGTCTGAGACTCTTTAGAAAATTGTACCTGACACTCCTAGATCCAAGGCTGATTTAGCCAAACTGAAGAAAAGCCCTCATGTCGATGGTATAGTTGGATCAATTGACACAAATATGGTGAACCTTTTGAACCAATTGCAGCAGCTGTCTCTACAAACTGCTTCTTCTAACCAGTCCACACTGTCTACACCTTCACCTTCCCAATCTACTTCCATAAATGCCATCCAAACCTCTAATCCCAAAGAAAATCAACAATCCGAGGGGAAGAAGAAGGGATAAGGTAAAAAGAAGAACTAGGAAGGGAAGGGAAAGGCAAACAAGCTCGACAACGGTGCTAGTGAGGGTAGAAAAGAGTCCAAGAAAAAGGTTAAATTTCCATGAAAGTTATGCAATGGAGATCATTTGACTCACCTCTGCTCAAAGATTCAATATGCTCAACACTTGTTAGTGCAGCAAGGGTCCTCTAGCTCCTAGGCTATCCTAACAAACTGTTTTCCTCAAGGGCAGCAATTATTTGCTGGTGCAAACTCAAACAATGGTACCTTCGCAAGGGGCAACCAGGAGGGGGAAAATTCCTCAAATGTTTATATGATGAGTTCTCATGTTGATGTTGCTACACAAGCATGCGGTTATGGTGAAACAGAATCATCTAAGGCAAAATCTATTCCCGACACCACGGACCCATTTCATATTGAGTGACCCTCTGTTGAGTCTATACGTCAGATACCAAAAGGTTCCACAAAGCATGTGACTATGAACCCTAATGCTAGGGCAACCCAAAACTACTTGATTGTAGAAGATCTAGCTCAAACTCCTTGTGCTATGTCTACATTGGAGGTACTCTAGTCGTTTCCCACTTAGCGAAGTGCTTTGCTTTCGGAAAATGGGGGAAGTGGATCCAAATAATTCTTTAGTTCTCAATTTTGATATGTTTAATGTCAAAAAGAGACTTGCTCACCATATGGCTTTCCAGATAAACTCTACTTACTGAAAAACCAATATTTTTCGGACAGTTATAGATGAGGGAACTTCCACGTGCATAATGTCTATGTCATGTTGGAAGGCTATTGGATCAGCTTCAGTTGTTCCTTTACCGACTCTGTTGACAACATATGACAGTCATTCTCATAGGCCACATGGAATTATCCCGGCCTTTCCTATATGTGTTGGAGGAAAGGTCATTAATATTGAGGAAGAAATCGTTGATGCCAACCTCGATTACAACCTCCTCTTAGGAAGGAATTGGATTTATGAGATGGATGCCATAGTTTCATCTTTATTCCACGTCTTATGTTTTCCTCATGAGGGGAGAATTTTTAAAATTGATAAGTTGAATTATTCTCCAGGTGACTCCCATGCAACTTCAGATTCTACCATTCCATTGGTGGATAACCCCTGTCAACCTATCGAGAATTTAGGAGTTGGGATGTACTCTTCCTTGATGGGTGTATTTGACCTTCCCCCTCCTACAGCTAGAATCGATGCAATTTTATCCTCCAAGGATCCTTCACGGAAAGATTTCTTTCAAACTGATCATTTTTTAGACCCTTGGACCTTACCTTCATCTACGACCACATTAGATGGACGGCAGGTTGGGGGAATGGCATTTCCCATGTCTGCAACAAAACTTAGCTATCAATCTATCATTAACTCTGCAGACAGCCATCCTACTACTTTTTCAAAGGAGGAGTTAGATGATGATGTGGCCCCAGCTTGGACCCTTGACTCTACTTCAGCTCTGGATTGCTTAGATATAGTGTTACCATCTTACGAAGCAATTTTTGAAGCAATCACAGCTACAGATTGACCATGGGAAGATTTACATCATTGTTCATATTTTCTTTCTCCATTGCATGAAGTCAAATCTAGGTTCTCCAATCTGCCTACTAGTGATGTTTGTACTATGCCAGACCCTTTGTCTCTAGCACAATTATCCGCCGAAGGTAAAATGTTGATTAGCTCAAGAACTCTACCTATAAACATCTCTAGGAGCAAGCTGGCAGAGCCCCCAAATGAGCTCTACCTTAAGAAGTATTTTGCTTAGGTTCTAGCGAAGATATTGCTTGTTTGTATATAGTGTATTTTTGTACATATTTGTCAGGAATTTTGTGATATCGACATTTTTTTATCTGCTTTGGCAAGTGTTTTTTTTTTTTTTCTCGGTAAACTGTCTAACTATTATATTATATGTACAGAAAAAAGATTACAGACATTGTAGCATGACTTTGACCCTGGCTTCCATGGCCACCCGCGGCGCCATGGGTGCAACCAACTGAATCGAAAGCTCCCACGCAGGGGTAGCATCCACCATATTTCCCTGAAGCCTCTGGATGACTGATTGAGGCTCAGAACAGTTCCAAAAAAACCAAAACAAGACGCAGACTATCCATTTTTCTTATAAGTAATCCAGCTCACGCAGGGGCGGCTTTCCACGACCAACTGGGGACTGATTTTTCCCAACATACTGACACTGAACATGACCAAAATGAACTGAGTATTTTTAAAAAGCAACAGAAAGACAGACTGAATTCTAACCCAAACCAAGTGACCCGCGATCGACTGAATTCTGGACTGGAGCTGTGTGAGGGTGAACACATCTGGAGCCCGCGCAGGGAGGCTACTCGTCCTCAGGAGGCTTTTCCTCTTCAATTGTGCACCAGCCCTGGCCTTCAGGGACCCCCTCCCACATGGCTGCCCATTTGGCACGCTCCTTGTTTGTTGTCGTCGTCGTCCTGGAGGTGGAGGGGGTTGCCATGGTCGCTTTCCCTGAGGTACCTTCCCCACTTGGAGGAGGCGGCAAGGGGTTAGCTTGTTCCAAGCCTGTAGGGGGTGTATCCTCCCCTCCTGGTGGCACTTCCTCTTCGGCACCCTCCGGGACTTGGGTGAAGAGAACAGAGACGTGAGCACAGATGCTGTGAGTATCCCAGGATTTACCGAGGGTAAAGACCACAGTGCCGAACGCTGGGAGGGCTGGCCCCTCCTCGCTAGCGCCTCCAACCTTCGTAATTTGCCCTGCATGGAGAGGCATAACCCCCGCCCGTCAGTAGCAGTAGCAGTAGCAGCAGTGGTGGTGTTCCCGCTCTGCTCCACCACGACCACGACCCTGACTCAAACCTCGTCCAGAACCCCTTCTGCTGGGCTGCCTATGTCGAAGCCTAGCCATGAGCAATTTCTTCTCTCCTATGCTAGCTTGTAGCTGGTCGCGTGGCCTCCCTGCAGCCAGAATCCGACACTTGCTCCGCCCAAGCACCACCACCACCTTCGTTGCCTCTTCCGACGTATTGGCCCCCCACGCTTTTGAAGTGCAGAGCTCAGAGTTCGCCGCCCGAACCTCTAAGTCTGCCTCCCTGCCTTCCGAGGAGCCTTCTGAGATCTTATGGTCCGCCTCAGAGTCGAAATGTCGAAGGGTCCAGAGGGCAGCCTGTGATGGCACGCACCTCTTCCCGCAGCAAACTCTCCCCTACAACTGATAATTTTGCCACCAGGTAACTGAAAGACTGGGAAACCTTGGCCTAATGCCACCTTCAGCCCGATATTTATCACCTCCCCATTGATCAGAGCGCCACCATCGTTCCCCCATCCTGTCAACCTGCATTGCATTAATGCCTTGAGCTCGCCTCAGCTGAAATGATCCGATGACGGCTTCGATCATGTTAAATTTATTATGCATGGGGCATCACATGGGGGCCATGTGGCTCAGCCCACGGTATCCCTTTGTCACCCGCATCCGGGGTTGCTTTGGCAAGTGTTGAAGGATGATATGATATATTTTGGATTCACTGATGGTGCTAGTCGTCACACTTGGAATCTTGCTTCCGCAGCTTGGGTGATTTATTATCCATCTGGCTAGTTGATGGTGTCAAGGGGAGTATGTATTGGTCCCACATCGAATAACATTTCTGAATGTACTGTTGTTATTAATTTACTATCCGAAGCAATTTCTTGTGAGATTGATTCATTGGTAGTTTATCTTGATGTACAAGTGTTAGTGTCACAATTAAATAACATTTATCGGGTTTGTGATCCTTATTTATATCACCAATTTTTAAGAGTGAGAATGTTGCAACGATAATTTGTGTATATTACATATGTTCACATTCCATGATCAGACAATTCATTAACAGATGCTATTGTTAATCAAGAATTAGATTAGCATATTAATCATTCATCAAATTAAACAAACATAAAAAAATTAGATCTGTATATATATCATAAAGCTGCCTATGTTTAAATAAAGTATTAAAAAAAATAATATAGAAAATTGGGACTAAATTCCCTCAAACTTTGGGTCCATGCCCATAATCATGTCCAGGCTGTCTATCAACCTAGCTCAAGATGAGTGGCTAAGAAGTTAACTACTACATTGGCCACACACTAAAGTATGCAGACCCAATCCCGTGGTACCCCTACCACGTGGCGCTACATCTCCTCGGGTAGGTCTTCTATGGCTATCATGGCTACCTGCTGAGTAAGCCTCACCAAGATTCTCTGCACTGCATATAAGACTCTCTCTCTTTCAGCTACTGCCTCTTCAGCGCCTCTTCCTCGATGTCTATTCCTTGGAAACCCATTTGGTCTCACTGGACCCACATCTGGAAGATGGTCATTTTTGTTAGTATTTTGTCTCATAAAAAATATTTCTAAGTTCATTTCATATTTATAAAAACAAAAAAATCTTAAAAGTTTACAAAAACTTAAAAAGTTGTTACCTATGTCTCCCCATGCTGTGTTTGGTGGCAACACCAAGTTTGGTTCTCCTCAGAAATCCATACTAGCATATGGGTAGTCGTCGAGTGCGATGATTTGTTGGTCCCACCAGGCAAAAAACCCATCATCGAAAGTCATCCTAGGCATGTCCCTGCCTCCAAGGTGTTTCATCACGTTGGCCCATCTACCCATCCAAGGATCTTGAGGGTTGCTGATAGAGGCAGATACTTTGGGACGTAGCCCACGTACCTTCTCCAAGAAGGAGCATAAGATAGTCCCATATCCAAATTTCTTTCTTTGACCCTTCTGAATAGAGGTCAGCTCGCTCTTCATGTTGGTCAGAAGAGGCATACACCAGTTGAAAACCATGGTAAGGCACTCTACTACAAGCCTCATGCACACTCGTGAGGCTTGACGTAGTGAAGCTGATCCGTTTATCATTGTAATGGTAAATAGTAGAATTCTCAGAGTCAAAATTTCCACTTGTTTTATTGGAATCTGACTTCCAATATTTTCTGGGTGTCCAGGACAGTATATGTGCACATAGTCTTCTACTAAAAGACTACCTCATGTCCTGTCAGTGGAACACGTGACCTCCCCTCTTCGGGAGAGACTTGTAATAAAGTAGATGTCTTCAACCTCTATCCCCAAAGGCATCTGATCTATCTTGAAGGCATCATCCTCAACACTCTAATTATGGATCAAAATTTTGAGCAGGCGTGTGTTGGCTTTCATGTTTGGCACTATGAAAATTTTCAATAAGCCACACCCTCTCAATTCGTCTAGTGTATGTTGCTCATTCATTGCCTCATTGTCAAATGTGGTATGCTCCCTCTCTCTCCATGTGATGATCATCCTGAAAAATTTGAGTTTCAACTGTTAGATTTTGTGTTTGAACTTCAACTCACATACATGCAGGTTCCCTTTACACACATTCACGTGTAGGGCCATTGTATACGTGGCTTGGTCACTTCCAACCCGCATGTATGCAGAGTTGAATTTTTTGGCATGAATTCCCACGGTCAAATCTTAATGAAATCTTCTAAAAAATATCACTAAACATTGCAAGCATGAATTAAGGGTTACCTGATAACTTTGGTGCGATTTGAATGGTTTAATTCTCTAGAGGCAACTTTGCTTCCTTTTGATCCACAAATTTTTGCTCTCAACAGAAATAAAAAAATGGTGAGTCCAAAAGTCATTTTTGAAATTGCAAAATATTTTTCCAAAAGTTGATTTTCTATCTCATGAAATTTTTTACTTGTGGGCTTGGATTGTTGAGAATGGGTTATTTGTTTCAAGATATTTTGGAGACTTCCTCTAGATCTTATTTTGGTCCCATGACCACTGACTCATCATGGTAGGTATCATTCACTCACTGACATATAGGTTAGGGAAGACCATTTTTTCATTGCATCTTGCATACTAGCCTCCATTCATCGATACATTAGCCATAGGGTTGACCCCATCATGTCTTGGTTAGCAAACCATTTTCACTTGCAAATTTTCAAATCATGATGTGATGGTAGAGCCATCCTTTACATGGGCATCGTAATTAGAACCTCTCTGACATTGGTTGCCCATGTTGTTATACTGAGTAGGCTTGGGAGTCCTATTTAGCTCTACAATAACTTGTGCATTGAAGACACATTCTCTTTACTTCTACGCTTTTTTCTGGCCTTATACCCTAGAGGCTCCTTTGTGTTGAGTTGTACTGTTGCAGTGCATTTTGACTATTTGTACCTTTTGGCCTTCAGTCGGCTTCACTTGGACTTGTGTTTAAGACACTCTTTTTCTACCATGTCTTCTAAAAAACCAGCCATGCAATCACTTAGCTTCTGTAACTTGATGCATCCTTTCACCCTTGGAAGGAACATCCCTTTGAGTGTCCTTGACTAGTTTCGCCTCCCTGCATTGAGCATATGATTATTCCCATCCGAGGAACTAGATCATCTGTTTCTCTAACACTCATTCTTTCCTCTGTACTATAGCATTCTTTTATTCTTTTTCGAGCTTAAAGAAAAATAAGAATAAAAATATATAATTCAAAAAGAGCAGGAATGGGACAACATTTCCATATATTGTTGGTAGCTAGAGTCAGTCGTGTCGCCCTTGAACAAAGCACTCAAAAGAAAGTCTCTCCTCCATTTTGGGCACGATTTAGTTTGACTTAGGTACGTGTTAACCTTGTTATTGAGTTAGTTCTCCTTTGATTGGTTATCTCTTCCAATCATATGGAGAGTTCGCTTGTGCATCCTTCATGATGAACTTATACAGAGTTATCATATGCTTCCATATGGTCATCATTGGGTCATGCTTTTGTTCAAAGGAAGTAAGTCTGAGTCGGCCTCTCTGTGGTGTCTCTTGACCTATTTTTTAGTCTGCCATCCCTGGTTGTCAGTGTCACGTTTTTCATCACATTAGTTATATTGGTCCTTTGCTCGTGCCAGTTTGAGAAGGTCCCCATTGACTTCTTGTTGGTGGGTCTTGTCCTTATCGACGACTACATATTTCTCTGAGAACAGGCCTAGAGCCGCACCCTAGCCCTATTTTCATTATTGATAGGTCGCCTGCTCAGCATTGATCAATATCATGGGTCTCTGACTAAGTGGTTTCCTTTGTGTTCAACATCAGCTTTCATTATCACACATTGGCATTTTTGCAGTGCCTCGGTTTCCATTTGACCCTATTGGTGGATTCCTCACCTCTATGTCAACTTTCGTTATTGGTTGGTTCAGAGGGTTTCTATCGTGTGCTAGCTACATCTTGTGTATGCCGAAAATGTGCTTCGGTTGGGTTACTATATCTTTTTTGTCTGATTTCTTCAACATTATTGGCTTACAGGTTACACTCGGACTAGATTGATGAAGGATGCCTTGATTCCTTCCTTCTAGTGGATCTTTTCCTATCGACTACAACTCATTGCTCTGGGACAAAGATCTAGAGTCCATTTGGTAGTACCTTGGGGTTTGCAGTCATCAATGTCAGATTCCTTTGCTATTGACAATGGGAAACCATCATTGTCCCCTGATTAATAGATTCCTCTAGGTGTTCGACTTCAGCTCATTTATTTGCACTTGTTAGATTGTACTAGGTAACTTGACTCTCATTATCATTATCGGTGAGTAGTCTCGCATTTGTTAACGCTATACATCAATAACTAGTAATCAAATGATTTCTCACGTGGTCGACCTCAGATCATTTATTTCCATTGTGTAGAAATGTACCACTGCGGTCGGTGAAGACCTTGGTTTGCATCAGCATGTTTTGGTTCACTTGTCAGTTGTTCTTATTACTGCTAGTTGACACCATCCTCCTTATATGTTGCAGTTCCGCACTAAAACATCTTATATGCTGGAATTTGAGTTGCGATGTAGTATTATTTTATTCCATCATGTTCATTTGGTACTATTGGGATTATTTTTTGACATCAGTGATTAGGTTCATCTTTCATCTTCATTGATCATCTTCTTATATGTGATATTTAGACATGTACATTTTCGATCATGATCAGATGATCCATTATGTACTTTCAGTTCTCTATACTTGTATACATAGTGGATCCACTTATACTTGATGTGCAGACATGTTTTACTTTCTTTCAGCATGGGAATGCCCGCCTCAGACAACAGTTTCTTTCTGATCTCTTTTGATGGCTTGGCAGGCTGAATTATGGTGAAGTCCTTCATAGTCTCGGTAGGTTTCTTTCTGTATACTTAATACATTTTGGCCATCATGTACCCCTTCTAACTTCATATATTAGGAGGCATCTATTATAGCACCATTTACCACCCTTGGTATTTGGGATGCTTCATTTATGGCCTAGGGAAACACCTCCTTCCAGACTTGGTCCACACATTTTAAAAACAATGTTTTACTCCATGTACGCAACTTTGCCCCGAGATAAAAGCATGTACACATAGGTTAGTCAATTCCCAACCCGCCTATATGTGTTAAAACACTTAAAAAAATAAATTTCCTTAATTTTGGACGGAGTTCACGGGTTTTACTTGTTGATTACCTCCTAGTGCCCATGGCCCAACAATTTCCCAACTAAAAAACTAATTGGGAGAAGTATAAATAAATTTCTATGGGAAGGCCATAAGGAGGAGAAGAGATAGAGTTATTATGTTGAGATTATCCCCTGACTGAGTATAAAGTATCTCGGTGCTTCATGCACTTCCCCAAGTATTAGGAGACCCTTGTTTCCTTGATTGTTGATATTCTCCCACTTGCTTGAGATATCATGGTATTGGTTATGGAAGGAGGTTGTTGAAGATTGGGACTGGACGAATCTAGAGGATGGTTCTACTTGGAGCTGGAAGAAGAAGACTCAATTGAATTCTCTCCGCGTTAGTTATAGCTTTCTACAATAAAATGAAACACTATCTTGTTTTCATATTAACTGCATTTATGCATCAGATAGTATTGTAATTCATATGTGAATGTTATTTTGATGTATAACTAATCATTTGCCTATATGATACAAAGTTAATTTCATTAAAATGCTTTATCTATATGCTACTATGTATGTTTGAATTGGTTGATTTGTAGGTTCGAAGATCATCAAGAGTTGCAGAGGGTCTGAACCCTACTGGAACTACCCAAGCGAAGGACATCCGGGTATGTCCACTCTCGTATAGTTTTTTTATATAAGCATGTTGCCTGAGTTGTATAAGTGTTTCTTTCTGTAGATTGCTCTTGCTCTATTTGGGTTCCAACCCAAATCCTTAGGGTACTTATTCATGTATCAAGGAGAAAGCTGAAAGTGAGGGTAAGGGAAAAGAGAAGGGATAAAAATGGAAGGGAAAGAAGAATGAAAATATCAAAAAAGAAAAGGGAAAAATCACAAGAAAAAAATATTCAAAGATTGGCCATGATGAATACCACTGTTGGCAACTTCATCCAGAATTAAAACCAGATAGATTGAAAGCCAAAGAGAATGGAAAAATTGTTGCTATAACTAAAAAAGACTTAGGGTCAGATTCAGGAGATGAGAAAAAAATTACAGCTATGGGTTTGAAAGGTCAACATGTTGAAAGAACTAGTTCCTCAAATAGTTACAACCACACTCCAAATGAAGACAAAAGGGAAGAGTTGTTCACTGTCAGAGTAATCTCAAATCATACGAAGATTGATACACTGTTTAATAGTGGATCACAAGCAAACCTGATTTCATAACACTTAGTTAAAGAGCTTAAAATTCAAACTATACCACATCATAAACCATATCCTTTGGGTTGGATAGTTAAGGATGCTAATTTACAGGTTTCAAGGAAATGCATTTTTAGATTTGCTATTACTGCAAACTTTGTTGATGAAGTTGAGTTAGACGTAGTTCTACTTGAAATTTCTAGAATTATCTTGGGAAGTCCATATTTGTATGACAAGAAAACATTGTTTCATTGCTATGAGCACAAATATCATTTTCTTAAAGATGGCATAAAGTATATTGTCAGAGCTCATTGTAAGAAACTCAACATTTCTTTAGTTACTACAGGGAAAATGAAGAAGCTGGTGAATGCAAGTCAACATTTAACATTGTTGATGATCAAATAAAGAGATTTTTTGTATCATATTTTTCATAAAGATGCTTATATTTGTAATGAGTTGTTTGAGAATGATAACAGGTTGACTTTGAAAGAAGGTGAAAAACATTTGCAGCAGCCACCATTAGTGTTGAGTGGTGTTCAGCCGTGTTGAAGACAAGGTGTCAGTGCAAGAAGCTGCAAAGGTCAAAGAGAAGAGGAGAAATTAAGTTGGTAAAGAAGGCATGGGTTTCAAAAAGTTTCATTGCTGGTTTCCAAAAGGCACAATACAATGTTGAAGAAACTTGGGTAAGGGTCTACTCAAGTACAAGGAAAAAGCAGCTAAAAATCACCATAGAGACAAAGTGAAAGGTGAAAAAGATTCCAAGTTTCCTTTGGTTGTTGACCAAGTTAGGAATAACATTTTTTCTCAAAAATTAGATTTTTTTTTTTTCTGCTAATTCAGAAATATTGTAGCATGATGTTGTCAAAGACAAGAATAGATGGTCATTAGAATCAAGGAAAATTTTGACTCTCTATGAAAAGCTCCAAATAATGAAATTAAGAAAATTTAATGGATGAAGGCTGGAAGGATGAGGGAACAGTCCCCTCATCAACATAATCAGTGATCAAGAGATCTTTTGGGGCCCAAAAGGCTTCTAGTGGGGAGGAATAATCAAGGATTAGTATTTTAGCTAAAAAATGAATGTGCTCAGAATTGCTTCAAACATGAATGAATGGACATAGTTCATCTCTAGGATTCCAACACAATGAATAGTTCAAAAAACCAACATTGTATGCAAAAGTTAGAGCTTCTGAAATTTTGGTAAAAAACAAGCCCCGCGGGGCCAGCCCCCACCCCATGTTACCAAGCACCTGAACCAAGAGCTAGGGGCCACCTGTTAAGTGGGATTGGTGCGCCACTAATTAGTATAGAATTTAATTAATCTGTGATTAAGTTGGAGGAATTTATGGTGGATCCACTAAATCTAGAACCACCACCAAACATGGCGGACTTAACTGGAGTCTCTCGAGATTTAGCGGAGGTTTTTTAGGAAAAACTGTTTGAGCCATAAATTACTCAATTATCAACCAAATTTAGAAAATGAATAGTCATTTTTGGCTAATTGGCATGTTTGGAACTCATTGGAGTAGGTTATAGAGGTATAAGAGGTCATCTACGGGTGTTTTTGGTCACTTGAATATTTTTTAAGCCTATGACCACTAGGTGTTGGAGGCCATCCCTAGAGCAGCTGGTAACCAAATTGAGTAAAAAAATAGTCATTTCTAATATATTTTAATTTGTTAAACTCATTTTAGTAGGTTTCAGAGGTAGAAAATGTCATCGACATGTGTTTTTGGTCACTTGAAGATTTTTGAAGCCGAGGAACACTAAGTGTTGGAGGTCATTCCGAGAGTAGCTAGTAACTAAATTGAGTAAAAAAATAGTCATTTATAATAGATTTGAATGTTTTAAACTCATTGGAATAGGTTCCAAGATCATTGGATGTATGTAACAACAATTTTACCACTATTGAAGCTAATACAAAGGCCCACACTATGAAGTTGGACCAAGGAGATGTAGCCCAGGAGGGGTGAAATCCATCAACAAAAGAATTGTCTATTGAGCTATGTTATTTGTGATTGATGTGTTTTTATATGATATTGTTTAGCCATTTAAATTCATTCTTTTAATTTTATGTAAAACACTAAATTTTAGTAAGATAGATGAATTGACAATCACATGCTCATGGATAAACTATCTATAGATAAATAAACCAAAGAAAAGAAAATTTTATATCTAGAAATGATACAAGCACAACATTAACTAGCAATCAATTTCAGATCATGGACTCTATGTTTTTAATAGTTTATTAGATATGATATTTTCTGGTGGGGATGCATGATATGCTTATCGAGATGGCCTAAATGTTGTAATGGTTTGGATGAGGAAGATCATATCCTATATATTTGAACATATGATATAATATTATGCTTTTTTCGTTCTAAAGATTAATGTGTGTGTGTGTGTATATATATATATATAATATATATATATATATATATATATTATATATATATATATATATATAATATATATATATATATATCACAGATATATATATATCATTAACTGTAGAGGGATTCCTTATATCAAATTTGAGAAGTATTGTCTACTGCAAATTTTCTTTCAATTTTTTAAAATCTTCTTCTCTAGATTGAGATTTGCAATATTCACTAACCTTACACAAGCTATAACTGGTCAAAAGGTGAGATTTAGTCAAATTCATTTGACTGTATTTTCAAGACAACACAATTTTCTGATGGCTTGATCATTCCTGGCTTAATGTCTTCACGTACATCCATGTCTTCAACCACTCATACTATTATAGGTTTCAATAGGAATTCTTCCTTTGAAACTTGAACTGATTTCTTTGTCATAAATTGGTGCTACACAACATCAGCCCATATCTGGATAGATTTTATTAAATTCATCCTATGGTGTACTGACCACTTTAGGACTTTCACTTTCTCCAGTACCTGAAGGATCAAGTCAAACAGATATGGAATCTAAAATTCTAAGCAGTCTAGGAACCTGAACTTCCCCATTTGCAATATTGATAAATGAAAACCATCGAGAAGTTGAGACTATTAAAACTAACTGCGAAAGAAATACTCTAACATGAAGTATGTCGCAATCATAGGGTAATATATATCTTCCCATTCAGCTACAGTGGGAACCTAAAGAGTGATTTCATAAACCATCGGTCCTCCCAAAATAGAATATCTATGGGTAGAGGAGTCAAACGAAAACAAATTCACACCTATATATTTGATTGGAATTATGGGTTGTGACTCTGGATTCATTTGCAGAGGAGAACCCTTCTACAAAAGATTTCTTTGCATCGAAATGAACATATCCTTTATTGATCCAACAATAAGTAGCTTAGCCAATCAAATTGTATCAATTACTATAGGCTTCAATAAATGCTAGAAGATGAGTATTAATCATCTTCATTAGCTCTAGATTCATTTACAAATAACAACTCTTCTGGAGAAAACATTATTTGCATCAAAAAGAACATATCCTTTGTTGAGCGCGTAATAAGTATCTTAGCCACTAAAATTGTATCAACTAATATAGGATTGAGCAAATTCTAGAAGATGATTCTCAGTCATCTCAAAAATAATACCCTTACTACTGTCACAATAAGTCTAAGAAAATGGTAGCACCATTTTCTACATTGAGAATATCATTTTCGTCTTAGAATAAGGTCGTTGGCTTGCCTCTAAAGATCTCAAAATCACCTTTTATTTTGAGAGTTAACATGACCATTAATGTCTACCACCAAGAATTATAGAGAGATTTGCAAATCTTTCCCTTTAATCTGAAATCCAATTTCTTAAGGTATTTCAAGCCTAAGCTTGTCATCTTAATTTTCCCAATTAAAATATATAAGATAACTATGAGCTTAACCCCTTAAGGCCAACTCTGTTTTGAAACTCTTAGTATTCTCATTCTCTATTGATTTCAACACTTTTGTTTGGGAATCCCCAGCTCCTTCTACCTCTAATTTTGAAAGTTATGAGTTTTCTACATAATTCAACGTTGGAAAGTTAGTAACCTAATTTGTTGGTTTCCATCATGACCTGCTAAAAGTCCATTGACAGTCTTCTACCAAGGCCTAAGTTCATCAAAAATAGGATTCAATCTTCTATCTTCATCAAGAAAACCATTCATGAGATTCTTTACAAAATGGGAATTACCCACAAGGACAACTTTTCCCAACACTATTTCTCGGCATGTAATTTTATCGCACCCATTAAATTCTTCTGTTCTGCTTGATCATTTGTGTAGATTCCTATTTATTTTATATTGAATCCCAAAATCTCACTATCACTGCTACTCATTACCACTCCACTAGCCGCTCTTCCAAGGCATCCTTTTGCAGCACCTCTGAAATTTAACTTGAAATTTTTTGTCCTCAGGAGTTCACATTGGACCTCTTCGGACCTGCTTCACTATTCCTTACTTGGACTCTAAGTCAGAATCTTGAAGAGAGGTAAGGTATGTTTTTTTATACCAAATAAATCTTTTTATTTCCTTGTTCTATGGGATATCAATCTTGTTATGTGCCATCTTTGTTTACTATTATCCATTATTTCTTCATAACAACTTCTTACTTCGTTAGACTATCCGATCCCATAAGGCCAAGTTTGATCAATAATCATTTGTGTTCTAGATCCAGCCCAGATTTATTTCCTATCTGAAAATGACAAGAACGATATGACTACAAGTATTTAAAACCATGATCTGGCCAAAATATTTTTTTGCAAATATATATGACCAGAAATCCCAAATTAAGACTTTAATTATTAAAGGAAAACAAGGAAATAAATTGTATGTTATCTACATGCATACACTGACCAGCTCTCTTGTTTTGGCTATAATTCCAAGTGCTCTTATCCAAGGATGAGCTTCATACTGACAAGGTCCATATATGCCTAGAAAACTTAATCAAACATCAGCGCAATTAATTTCTAGAGTACATCCTCTAAAAATCCAACACAACATATTTGACTCTTTGTTATTCACACATGGCCACGACACGTTCCATGGAGGAAAATGTTATGAAACCAACTCACGAAAAGATAGAGAAGATAGATCAATGTCTTAGAATTCAACCTCTTCGAGGGGGCAACCTCCTTTACATTACAGAAATGAAAAATTCTTGGATGATACAAATGACAAGACCTCCTTTCTATATATAAGAGTCTAAGGGGTCATAATATAATCAAAACCCACATAACAATAATAATTTAAGGGAACAATAATAACAATAGTGGGCTTCTATGGGGCACAATAATAACAATATGGGGACTACATGGGCACAACAATATAATAAGGGGGTTTTACTAATAACAATAAGGGGTTACACTAGTAGTATAGGGACCTAACATGCCCCTCTCCTTCAAAATGTGTTGTCCTCAATGCTTGAGTATTTCTTGATGCTTCTCTATAAATTCTTGTCCTCCCATGTGGAATCTTCAGCGGGTAAGTTCTTCCACTTGATGAAATACTCTGAAATTGATCTATTTCTTAGCTTTCAGTTTCTCGGTTCTGTGACTGCTTCAGGTTCCAATATGATTTTTCCTTCCTTGTCAAGTTCTCGCAATACTGTTTGAACTAGGATCTTCTGCAACTTTTGAATGAGTTCCCACTCCTTTGGGCATGTGGATATATGTAAGGTTTGATGTTTGGAGGAACACTTCATGGAATCAAATGAATAGCATGATGATGATCATGAATATGAGCGAGGCCTTTGGGAGTCTCAAATACCTTGGAATGATTGTCCAAAACGTTTTGGAGATCTGGAGAAATACATGATTTCGATGTGGGATCCTCTGGTGAACATAATTGTGCAATTACACCCCGTTGTTATCTATTTAGAAGCTTTGTCATGCTGTTATACTTGATTATCTTTCCAGGTTTCCTTCGATACACCTTAACTCAACTTCCTTTCCTTCCGAAAAAAAAATTCAAGAAAAGTTCTTGAAAATTAAAAGCTATCATACCCAAAGATTGTAGCCATTAGACTCCTAGTAAAACATCAACACCACCCATTGGAATGGAAAGAATTGGGCTATTCAATACATATTCTCCCATGGATAGCTTGATATTATGGCACTTTCTAGAGAAATTTATGGTTCCTCCACTTGCAACCATCACTTGACACTCCGGTGTTGGATATAGGAAGCAATTCAATTCCTTGGTTATCTTAAAATCAATAAAATTATGGGTACTGCCTGAATCAAACAACACTCTTACCTTTTTCTTCTTGATATGTCCTTCTATCTTGATATTTTGAGGAGTGGTAATCTCTTCCAATGCATTACAAGATATGGTCGAATTGATTTCTTGAGACTTGATGTGATCTTTCAATTCTTGAACATTTTTCTTGTTGATATGTCCTTCTATATTGATAGTTTGAGGAGTGGTAATTCCATCCAATGCATTATAAGGTATGGTCGGATTCATTTCTTCTTTCTCTGGGGTTGGTTCCTAGTGTATATACTCTTCTTTTGACATTTCTTGATCCTTTTCTTCCTCCTCTCCACTATCAATGTAAAATAATTTCTTCTTAGCACACTTATGACCTTTAATGCATTTGTTATCACAATTGTAACAAATCCCTTTTTCTCTTTTTTCTTCCAATTGTTGTGGTGTAACCCTTGTAGGTTGTGGAAGGCTAGGAGAAATAACACTTCCATCTTTATAGTTGATGGGTAGAATTCTTGGTTGCCATAATTTTGCTTTCCACTTTGTAACAAAATCCTTTATCTCTTTCTTCTTCAAATTGTTGTGGTGTTGCTCTAAAGAAGGTGTTTCTCTTTGTATCCTCATAATGTGCTATCATTTCCCCCATGAAAATTGACCACGTAACAAGTTGTTTACAAGAACAAATCCCTTTATACCATAAAACTTGATCCAGTTCTAAATATGAAGATGTAATACATGCCTTTTGTAATAGTGGTACACCATGTAGATCAAAATATTGCTCCATCTATAGTATCCAATTTACTGGATCCTTTCCATCAAACTTCCTCATATTTCCTTTTCTTGATTTCAGGAGCTTGATCTTGAAATGGCTGTAACTCTGTACTTTCAGATCTCAAAGTTTTGAAATTGTCTCCTATTGTAGCCCTCTAAGTCCTCCTTCTAGCCCCACAAGTCTAATCAGAATTTGATTCTCCATGAAAGAGTTATGCCTCATCTCCTAAGATGACCTAATTATATAATGCTTCAGTAGAGTGAACTTGTACAACGTGCCACATTTCATTGTTTTGACCTTCGGATCTGAAAACTATGCATAGAAAACTGCAGTTCGTCTTCTTTCTATAACTTCTTATTAAATTTCAATTTATTGCTCAGAGAGAAAGTTATGATGATTGTCCCAAGGTCACCTATTTAAGATATAATTCGGGAGTTTACAACAACCTTAACTTCCTCAGATCGTATATCCGAACATATAGTGAGAAAATATCTAAAATTCAGACCCGAGTTTGAGACCAATTTCTTCTCAAACAGGTTTTTGTTTTAGCTTCTAAAACTTTGTAGCAAAAATGTTATTTCAAAAATTCCACAATGACCTGTTTGGAGCAATGAAACCCTAGAATCCACAGCTCTGATCCCAAATGTTATGAAACCAGCTCACAAAAAGATAGAAAAGATAGATCAATGCCTTAGAATTTAGCCTCTTTGAGGGGGAACCTCCTTTACATTATAGAAATGAACAATTCTTGGATGATACAAATGACAAGACCTCCTTTCTATATATAGGAGTCTAAGGGGTCATAATATAATCAGAGCTGACATAACAACAATAATGTAAGGGCAAAATAATAACAATAGTGGGCTTCTACAGGGCACAACAATAACAATATGGCGACTACATGGGCACAACAATATAATAAGGGGGTTTTACTAATAACAATAAGGGGTTACACTAGTGGTATAGGGACCTAATAGAAAAGGGGAAGGTTGGTCCATCTGCTTAACTCTAAACTTTTTGTGTCTTTGCATCAATGTTTATCATGTCAATCGCCTTTTAGTCTAATGAACCAAAAGAGATATTCAATCAAATATTATCTAACTCACTTGCCTAACTACATCGACTAACATACATAAGAATTGCGAACAAAACAAATAGATTTTGTCTCTACAGCCATCATCCTCTGGTCCATCGCCTCAATGCAAATATTTTTCAACTACAAGTTTCTTTCACTTTGTTGCCACTTAAACCTAGATTAATAAGGCATGGGGTGAGGAAAAATATCTTGTTGACGTAGGAAATCAAATTTGGAAACTCTCGTCCTCTTGATCCGCTGAAAAACCCAAGCCATAGTCTAACTAGACTACTTTTTTCCCTCAAAATCATGAAATTCTTGTAATACTTTAATAAAATTTTGCATGGATTTTTGTAAATCAGAGTTAAAGTTGTTAAAATTAAAGATTTTAGGTGCCCCAAAGCATTAATGGTGTTGAATTCATTGTCACCTTCAAAAACATGATTTAAACACTACTTCTGCAAGATTTGTTGAACTGTTTTTACCCAGATTCCAGCCTAGGAAATTCCCCCATCTAGGTAGACTTGTCCAAAACCCAAGGGAATAAACTTTAGTAATCTATGCATGAACTCTTGAATGTCAGCTTCTTCTAGAGTTATTTCACAGATAATTTTCTAAAATCAAAACCTTCCGTCCAGTCGAAATTTCACAATTCAACAAGAATTTTGTTATAGAATAGCATGGGGGTCTAGATTTTCTCTCATCCCATGATGATGATAGTGCTTCTCTTTGAATTTCTAGGCCAACCAAAACTTACTATCATATCGATATACTGTAGGTGAAATATCTTCTGGGCACTCTACTTTATGTAAATTATTCTTGATTGACGTCTAATGGTCTTCATAATGACGCCCACGACCAGAATAATTTTCATGGATTCTATTTCTATACACTATGATAACATAGCCATCGTATGATTATAGAAGTATTAGTCCATCTGGGTACCTTATTCTCTAAATGTTTAAGTGGTCATTGTTTTTGTGTTTTCGCCTTTTTTGGGATGTAAATCAGCCGGACATTTCTATTAACTTGTAAACGGGAGTACATGGCTAGCTAGAGAACCAAAAAGTTGGTTTCCAATATCAAAAAACTGGATCCATTATATTATACATTAGTAATTCCATGGAGCATAAGCTTGCATATAGCCAAACAATCAAGGTTTTTCATGAAAACCAAAGTAGCAACATCCAAAATATCTAGAGAGAAAAATCTAATGGGGTCCCACCCAAAATTATAATGACTAACCACAAAAAACTTCATACATACAATGTTATAGTGACGAACCACAAAAACTTCATACAAAATATAGAATTACTTCCAACCATATAGAAGAAGGAGACCAGAGATTATTTCATATTACATCAAGCTGCCATGGGAATGTTGTTCTGCATTTCCAAAATTGGTAGAAAAACACAAGGCATGACCATCATTGAAGATGATTTCAATTGGAAATGATAACTCGAGAGAGGGGAGACATAGTAGATTAAAGGGAATAATGTTGGGTTGAGCATTTATTACTGCAAGAGGTTCTGAAAGTTCCTATGTCTTGGAATGTGAGAAAACATATTTTTCCACCTTAGGCGCATGAGCTATAATATCATCTAGACTAAAGCGGATATTTCAAAGCATTATTTTTATGTCTTCTTGCCTTGCAAAGAGTTGATAATTATTCTCCTATTTATCACCTAAGACCAATCTAAATGGTGTATCCATTTGTTGATGAATGGCAAGATAGTGAAGGAAGTAAAGTCGTCGCTTTCTTAACTTCCTTGGATCATGAATCCATTTAAGATCCTCTATTCCAACTTTTAAATCAGAGAAATACATCCTATCACCAAATTCTTTAGACTCAAGGAGTCCAATTACCTTGTGAACTACACAGGGAACTGAATCAAAATAGTTAGCTATAGAATTCCACTGAAACAAACATCGACGCTGAGGTATTGAGCCAAAAGCTCCACCTCTTCGACTTGGAAACCTTTTTCGCAGAGGCATGGGTGCACTAATTAATAGGGAAAATCTTAGACTTGGAAAAACAAAATATAAAACAACCCAATAACTAGGACAAGGCATTGATTAATGCATTATAAGGATGCAACTAAAAAGAAAACTTCTTTCGAAACAACAACTAGTACTGGGTTTCAGTTCCCTTAGACCAAGCATGCAGAGGTTGTTGGGATCAAAAATGGAGGGCAAGAGCCTTAAGGGTAAGAACTCATACATAGTAGAAGACAACAAAGGAGAATCGAATTTCATTCTCCAAGATTGGAAAAGTAACTTAAAAGGCTATTCCGACTATTGAGTTCGAGTATAAAAGAAAAGAGAACCCAAAAACATTTCACTGAAGACGAGGAACCCCAACTTCTAAATACTCCCAAATAACTTAGAACCAAATACATAAACTACTTGGGTACCAAAATCCACATACCAGAACTAGGTATTTGAATGATATACCTATGGAATTGGTCACTTGAAGTGTCTAAGTAGGGAGTACAATAATGAGTTCAAAGACTGGACCAAAATTCTTATTATGTAGAAATAATATGAAAAACATTGACCATCTACAAATGAGCTAGAAAGAGAAGTGTGGGTGACCGCAAAGCATGATCTCTCAACCAAAGGATAACCTAGGAAGCTTTAGGAGATCACCACCAAACTACCCCAAACACAGGTGTATAATGTGACAGAGTGGAAGAAGGAGGACATTATAGTTTCCACCTCCCTATCACCTTTAGAACCCTTGTACTTTGGCTATGGAATTAACCATTTTCAGTATTTATAAAAGATGTACTTCCTTGAATGACGCAATAAAGGAAAGTTGTTCTCATAGCACTATGAGCACATGGAATGACATGTGGTGTGTCTAGCATACTTCTTAATTGAACCTTTCCTCTAATAATACCTCCCACCATTAATGCATGTCTTACCAAGTATACTCTTGTATTCCATAACCTAACTTGTGTAATCTCCCACAAACTTCTCCATTGCTACAATAAGGCAAAGTGCACATAAGAAATATTTTTTTTCGATACCATAAAATTCAACCTTCTCACATTTAAAATGACATGACCATAGTTGGGTTGTTCAACCCTCATCACCATTTATTTTTCCACCTTGCATAAAGAGTTGGACAATCGTACCCACATCAAGAATCCTAAAATATTTGTTTTGTGTTTGATTTTGTCGAACATGCATAAAATCCATGAGAGTATTAATCCCCCATTGCAACATAATATAGGGATAAAGTACATTCCAGTTATCACATGCCATATGTGTACGTAGGAAACATGTCATTCCTCTCACCTATATCTGCCATGAATTTGTTAACCTGGAAATTCTTTTGTTCCAAAAAAAGGAAGCATAACAACCTGAAACATAATCAGAGACTTAATAAACAATAAGTCCCTCTATATTGATGTATCTACAATGTGTTGTCCATAATCTTATGCAAGTAATACATTTAATTTTGTGTAAATTCCATTCTATCCTGTAGAGGCCAAGGTAGATCAATATGAATATTTGGATAAGAACAACCCAAGTTAGTTAGATAGTTTACAACTCCATTCTCACCTCGTTTAGTATGTAATACTACAATTTAATCAAAACCTCTCAAAAGATAGGCAATATTTGATGCCAATCCTTTTAGTCACCAACTATGCACAATTTTATAAATCATGTGTCTACTGATAATTCTTTGTAAACAATTAACCACTATTATGTAATCCCTTACAATATGTAATACAAATTGAGTGGTCCTAATGGTTAAGAGCATGTGTTTCCTCCTAAGAGGTCACAGGTTCAAAACCAGAGGGGGGTAGAGTATGTATGCCTTCGTAGACTTAGCAGTCAAATCGCTGCGTGGAGTTGGGTCCCTTGTCCCACAAACAAGGGGGTCTCATACACCAATTCGGTGTCTGGCTTGGCTGTGACCTTAAAAATGGATATTATTATTATTATTATTATGATTGTTATTATTAACTTGTATCCTTCTTTGAGAGTGACATCAACTCACATTTCAAGGGTCGTGAACCTTGCATAATTGTTTCTGCCCACCTCACAATCCTGTCAAGGGATTGGGTTTATCTCCTAAAATACCTCCAAGCCCTAATATACCTGGATTTCCTTTAGCAAGATCGTCAAAATTTAACTAAATAAAATGCATGGGAGGAGAAATATGACTTTACGTAGCAACAATATGTTTAATTAAAATCCCTATGGGTTTTGTGATTGCTATTGTTTTATGTAGGCTTTTATTTCGAAGTATAAGAGCTTCCATGACATTGATCTCTCAATCTTGTGATGTATAGTGTATGATCAAGAGCGTTTCTCAAATGTTTGACAAGATTTGATCTCAAAACATAATTGGATTTCTCTTCTTATCTCCAAAGGTTTCTTAATTACACTCCTTCCATAGATTCCACTAGATAAATCCCAAAGTAAAGTTCTAGGCTCTCTTAATGGTTAAGAGCATTTGTTTCCTCCTAAGACGTCATAGCTTCCGAACTAGAGGGGTATATAGTATGTATGCCTTCATATGCTTAGCAGTTAAATTGATGCATGGAGTTGGGTCCCTTGTCCCACAAACAAGGGGTCTCATACACCAATTTGGTGTTTGGCTTGGTCGTTACCTTAAAATTGGATAATGATAATAATAATAATAATTGGATTCTTGAAATGACTTGTGAACCATTGAATCACTATTATCTCAATGATCTCTGTAAGTCCCTAGGTGTTGATAAGAATTATAGGAATAAACTATTCAACAATTCATCTTCTTTACCACATAAATAATAAATTGAAGGCCATTCCACGCCCTTTTGATGAATCATTTCCCATGTCGAAAGACGATTCCATGTAATTAAACATAATAATATAGAGATGTTCTTCCAACCTACATCAATCCATATATACTTTAAGAACAACACCTTCTCCAATGTGCTATGGGTCGCAGTGATCGAGGATGCCTATTTAATTGTGAAGGAGCCTATAGAAAGAGTTCACCATCTTAATATGCTATAGTCATTCGATGATTTGATAATCCTTTGTGACAAATCCTTATGAAATATTTCCCAAGGGAGAATCTATAAAAGTTGGACCAATCATTCTTTTATTTCCAGGACCTCCAAAGACTATTATCCCCATCTCCTTTCCAATTATCTTATACCTTTGTAAAATCCATATGTTTCAAAAGTATTTGCATTTCTCTGAGAGTAGGATCATCCTTCAAACTTATCATATGCTACCATGCTTCATCCACAAAATATCCCTTCTCTTTTGAATTAATATTTCAGATCACATTATTTTGTAATAAATCCCTATTGTTGTTCGCCCATACCCATAAGCTAGAACCTATAATATTTATATCATAATGACACCATGCCTCCATGTGTACCTAACGTGACATATTTCTTTAATCAAATTTGTATCCAAAGTTCATCCCATCCTTTTATCCATTACCACCAAACCTTAATGCCAAAAGCAGTGTTCATGATTTCAAGATCTCATAAGCCAAGGCTACCTGAATATCTATGTAAAATATTCTTTTCCTTGCTAAGTAACAACCATTGACTATCCTTTCTGGCTCCTCACCATAAAAAATAAATCCATAATGATCGAAATTTATCTTCCATAGTTTTCGGAAGAGGTATAACTGCAATTTGATATACAAGAATGGTTTGTAAGACTTCATTAGTGAGAACTAACCTTCTTGCAAAATCAAGGGGCTCTAAAGGTCCAATTTTGAATATTGTTTGACAGATTTATGATTGAATATATCCACAAGGTTTCTTGTTTAGGATATAAACCAATGGGATCGTGAAATATCTAAAAATAAATTTATCATGATGGAACACCAAGTAATTTGTAAGATGAATTTAGACAAACTTTATAGTTAAAGAAAAATATATGGGCCTTCTCCCTATTTATTACAATCCTCGAAACTCTGGAAAAAATATGGCATAGTTGAACGAGTGGTGTTGCTTAGGTTGGGACCATGTTTTCCTTCCTTTCCATTAGACACTTGGATTTGTGTATGTAGAGTCTCTTTCCACTTTGACATTGAAGAGTAGTAACATGTTTGTTGATGTTCTCATGCTGCATATAGAAGAGATTTGTGTGCCTTTAAATGATCTGCCTTTATTAGAAGCAATATATAGAGTCTTGATATGGAAGATATATGTTCTTTGATTCTTGTCATGCGAAGATTGAGGTTTGACAATCATCACACTAATAAGGTGGTTTGTTTAATCCTTGGAAGTCTTATAACCTCCATTATAGCAGTGTTTAATGGCCTTTCTTCTCATTTGGTAATATTAGTTATATTTTTTTAGATAGGCAGAGTATATTCCTTGTGAGATATTTTAAATAAGAGGGTAATGTTTTCCATCTCATTTACCCCCTTACTTAGGTATCTACTAAGACTCCTAAGAAAATACCTTCCATATTGTGATGAATATGTTGGTGATTCTTATACATGCCAAGTTCCACTATATTAGTATGCCCCATATTGGATAGGTTCTTCTCCATGAGTCAATGTTTATGTCCCGAATGAAAATGGATATGCTCCAAATGAGAATGAGTGTGTCCTGAATGAAAATTGCTATGCTGCAAATGAGTATATTTATGCCACAAATGAGAATTTCCATGCTCCAAATAAGAATGTTTGTGTCTAGAATGAGAATGGGTATGTAAATGGTTGTTTTCACAATGTTGATGATTTTCACTAATGTTGCCAACATCGTGAGACATACAAATATATTTTTTTCTTCACTCTTTAGAGCACCATTTGTTTCCCTCAATCATTCTACTATTGCGCAATTAACCTCACATTCATGTTTTGAATCTGAGCTTAACAATACTATTTTTAATGATAATGCCACAATTATTGATAATCATCTAATCTATAATTTTCTCTTTGTTTCCTAGCATCATCTCTACTATTGTAATTCATGTCATCCAACTCACCTTTTCTTTAATTTGATTTTGTGGTGTTGTAGGAAGTACATTATCTTGTATAGTCACCCCGCCCTCCTTTTTACACAAGAAGGATGACATGAATTGCCATTATTATTTGGCTTGAAAGAATTTTGGAGGACACAAGGGCAAAATTATCTCATGATCGACTAATTCCTCTTTCATATAACATATTTCCACCGTCTTAGGTTTTCCTAGTTTAGATTCTCAATTAAAATGGATTCTTCCCAGAGATGGAGCTTTGTAGTAAATGCAAGAGGAATACCTTGTCTTTAGCTCTGAGAGGAATACCATGTCTAAAGATCTGTAGTAAATTATAGAGGAATACCCTATCTAGAGTTCTATAGTAAATGCAAGAGGAATACTTCCTTCCATTTCTTTCCACAAATGGGACAAATCAGGTTGTTGTGATTTACTTTTGAAGCAATAGACATAAAATTGAATGCTTAAGAACATTTCACAAAGAATATTGCATGGTGTGACAATAGAAATATAAAAATGATCAGAAACTGATGTGAATGCAACAATATAAGTTTAACATGATCAATAAAAATTAACTTCTTTGCGAATATCATAAAGCCCACTACGGTTTAAGATGGAGGTTTGTGTAAATTCAAAAAACCAAACCCACTTTCACTTTAGGACCTGTTACATAGTATTTTGTGACACCTCCTGCACTTCCACGTGACATACCCCGAAGTGCCTGAAAAATGACCATCATGTAGTGTACTCATTCATATATGTAGTTCATATCCTTCCTAAGAATTTGATTGGAAAATGCCTTAAGCTTCACCTGAAGGAAATAGCTCTGAACCCCTAATTTGAGAATCATCGCCCTTATGAGACTAAAATCAATGATAATTGCCTATTGCATTGTACTTAACCCTCGATGGCATTTCTCTCTTCATTTGTATACCCACGATTATCCCAAAAAGGAAATTTTCCGAAAGAGGATGAGAAGCTTCATGATCTAGAAGCTTCTAGAGCGACGAGCTAGAGGTTGTTTGGAATAGATGAGATTGAATTCTCCCAAACTTGGCCTCTTGGTCTTATCCCTATGATATACCTCCTTGAGATAAGGGCCTACTCCTATATTTACAGAGATCCTAACTCCCTTTACCAAATATATATTAATCCTCTCCCATTCCCAAATGGTTGGTCTATGTTTATTTTCACCCTTATGCTAAGGTTGTGCCTATATGGTACTCATTTGGCTTAGACAAGGAGTGCTTGGAGAGATTAGCTTGGACATGGATATTCACTCAAGGAGAGCCTATCAACATAGAGGCTTGGTTGTATGCTTCCCCTTATTCTATATTAATATATAACCATTGGTTCATTTTCCCTAAATGTGTATTCTCATGTATCATTTAGCTTAACATTCCTTGATTAGTTAAGTAGGTTTCTTTTGAATACGCTATTTGTATTTGCATGCCTTGTCATGTCTTGATCTCTTGTGTAGGTTCATAAACAATGTGAGCAGTAGGAATGAGCCTGTGACGCAAGTAATTCAAGGTCTTCAATGAAGGAGATCGAGATAGCATCACAACGAGGTAGGCCATCTTCTTCATCTCTCTTTTCAATTGTAACTTAGGAATGTGTCTCGTAGATTGTCACTTAGGTTTCCAGACCCACTCATTAGGCTAGAGGGATTGTCTCTATCTTTAGAGAGGATTTACCTACACAACAAAATGGCGACTCCACTAGGGAAGCTATGATCCTTTCCATTCAATTCTTCATCCTGCTTTTGTGTTGAGTTTGACCAACCATTAGTTTTTAGGCTTGTTTGTTTGTATGTAACTTTTTTCACTTACTGGTGAATGCTTGAAGGTTCCTCATTTTTGTTGATCTTGAAGATTTTTGGTTTTATATAATCTTTTTACGGCTTTCTCTCTTACAGTCATGATGACATTGCAGATGCTTTAACTACAATGATGATTATCATTGTTTTTCCTATGACAGGTGTGATGATCCCAAAAGTTTAAGAAAATTAGGGCTTTTCTTCTTAATTTCAGTTTTTTCCTTCTAGTAATGGTTTGTCAGTGGGTTTACAGTGCCACTGTCTTGCTTGACATCTTTGTTTGACTGCAATTTCCTCTTGATTTTGTTTAAGTGTCTTTTGAGCTTGATTTTCTTTCTAGGGTTCCTAAGGTTTCTAGGTCACCATTCGTTCACTCATTGGTCTGCTCTTTAGAAATCAATTACCTTTGTTGAAAGTGTTCTTTTGTGTCTGGACATCTTTTGCAAGTCACTTTTGGTTCTTTGGCATAAAGTTATTTTCATTAGTGTCGAATCAAGTAGATTCTTTGAAAGTCATTTTAGTTATGTTGGCAAGCAATAGATTATAAAGTTGTTTGTTTGTTATTGAATAGAAAACAAGTTCTTTTTGTTAGTCTTATGTTTCAGAAAGTGAAAGTGTATAACATTGAAGTATTTTCAAAACATTTTCTTGCATTCAAATCGGAAAGTGAAATAGATTTTCATGATTAGTGAATTGTTTGCATTTTCTTTTTCCTCTTTTGCACTAATTTGCATTGATTGCATCCTTAGTGAAAAGAAAAATATTTTCATTTTATGGCATTGCATTTGTTAATAGAATGAAAGATTAGAGTTCATTTTATTGTATTGAAAATTTTGTATTGATTCTTTTGGATTGTTTGATTCATTGATTGATTATTTCTCTTCCTTTGTTAGAATAACCTTCATTGAATGAAAATTTTCATTTTCATCATTTATTTTCATTATAGGAGCACATGACATTGTTGAGCCCTCAAAATTGAAACTTAATTCAAAGATAAACTTAGAATTTACCTCAATGAATCTAAGGATCATTTGAAACATTAACGTTCATACTTAGTGGTCTATGCTAGAGACATGTTCTAGTGTCTATACAAATTAGCAGTTGTCATTTGCAATATTCATGAATTTGAAAATGCTAGCATGGACTTGTGATCCATGTATCATCGAGTATATAAAGGGATACCCTCATAGGTTGCAAACCTTTATCCATAGGAAGCTATGTCTGCCGCCCTGTAAATGTGATACACCAAACACAGCATTTGAGAAGATTTCCTGCACGTACATCAAGTCCTTGGTAAATTTATTTTCTAAGGTGTATATTGCAGTTCACAATTACTTGGTACTCCTTTTTTTCCTAGAGTTACCTGAGTATTTATTTCAATCTTTTCTGAATCCTTAAATTTGAAAATATCACCAAGCACTTGTCCTTTCAAGCTCACTAAACCAAGGAAAGTGACTAGAGTCACATTTTCGTTCCTTTCTTGACTCTTAAAACATGAAAAGGAAAACATTTTGTTTCTAAAAATAACTGCCCATGATAACATGTCGAACCCATGCAGTTACTTCTTGACCCAATCTTAAGTAAATCATTGTAAATTTTACTTTCTATCAACCCTCAACGAATCTCCTTTCCTTTTTTTCTCTTGAGAGAAAGTCATCGTGGCTTAACCATTGAGTTCACCCCAAAGTTCCCCTTCGTTGTCTGATACTAAAGGGTCTTCACAAGGAGTTCACCTGGAGCTTCCTCAATTACTTGAAGCTGAAGGTTTTCAACTTTTGATTGTCCTGAGAATTCAAACCCTTTTTTCTTGTCCACCACCGTAGGATTCCTTGTCACCTCAAGAATCTGATCCAAAAACCCTTAAGAGTCCACAGAGGTTTATCTTATATCCACTAAATCTGTTATTCGATCCTATTATGACATCTCCTAAGCATCCTTATAGTTGTTACGACCACCCTGGTGTTCCTTTGGAGTTATCTCTTCGTACATCTCAGATTCCTCCTCACAAATTTTTTCCACCCATGGATTTAGAGGGTGAGATCTCAACCTCTTCTTCAGGTCATTCGGAATTTTCCGCTACACATACTCCTTATGTCAATGATGAACAAGGGTATGAATTTTATATAGAAGGTTTTCCTTTCACAGGAAGAGTCCCATCTCACACACTTCCTAAAACCAGTGGGCCCATGTTTCCACCTGGTTATACAACCTTAGCCCATTTAGTTCAGGAACACCTAGTGCTTCATATTTGAATCAAAATCCCATTTGGTCTTCCAATGTCATGCCTACTTTTGGTCCGTTTATTCGAGATGTTATCTCTCAAATTTTTGTAAAAACTATTGTCACATCAATTTCCATTCAACCTACGATTCCATCGCAACCTGTACCATCACTTCAACTATCCATTCTAGTACAACCAATAGTTTGAGGTTAGGTTTCAATTAGTTCTTCCACCCCTCCATCAAGTGGATAGAATGTCCCACTGCCTAGGGGGGGGAAATAGAAACATTCCTCTTGTGTTAGCTGAAACCAATGTGAGTGGATTACAAACTCACATGGTTGGAGTCAATCAAACTTATTATGGTGGTCTTCCTAACCTTGTTGGCCCATCCAGGTCGGGTAATATCCAATATCAATAGCCTTATAGGGCTCATATTCCAAATCAATAAGCTTATGTCTCATATGGTTCGCAAGGCTCGGTCAATCCATATTACACTCCACAAGGAGGAGCTTATGTCCAGCCTAGTCAATCCACTATTCCTGGTGGATATGGTCAAATTGAATTTAGAAATTACAAAAACCCTCAAGGTATATCCCAAGGAACTATCCAATATCCCTTGCAACAACAAGGGAAAACAGTACAGCAGCAAGGACAACCCTTGCAATAGTAGGGGAAACCTTTGTAGTCATATCAACATCCTTTACAATAGGAAACTTAGTTTTCCAGCATCCTAATCAACCCTTGTATCCACAAGGCTAACCTTTGCATCAGCAAGGTAAACTTATACAGCAGCAGAGTCAACCTTTGAAGTAGCAAGGTCAAACTCTATGGCAATAAGGTCAGCCCTTGCAAGCACAAGGTCAACCCCTACAACAGTAGGGCCAATCTCTTTAGTTCTAGGGTCAACAAGTCCAATAACCTTACACTCTGTATGTCACGTATAATGCTTATCAATGGCCTATGGTAGGTCAATATCAAACCTACCCTTGACAAAATCCAACTTATGGTCAAGGTAATGCTCAATAGGGGCAAAATCAAATCCCATATGGTCAAAGTCCTCCGCTGTGGGGGCAGAACCCTTACCAATAAGGTTGGAACCTGCAGTTTGGGCCTCCTTAAAGGCCCTACATGCCATTCAATACACAATTGCCATTTTTGGCTATGTTGGAACTGCTTGATGTCTTAAGGCTCATAAATGATCCTATCTTTCATTCACCTTACTAGCCTCCAGTTTCAACTAAAATTCCAAGTGATTATTGTAAGTTCGAAGGAAAGTCTAAAGAGGACCAACAAGCCCATCTGATGAGATATCACTTATGGTACTCTTCTAATTCATATGTTGATGATTCTATCCATCTCTGCCTCTTTTAGAGAACCTTACCAGGTGCTTTCGCAAAATGGCATGTTGAATTGCCTCAAGCTACCTATGTTGACTTTAACTCTTTATCTATGGCCTTCCTCACCCACTTCCAATTGCCTGTTCGATATGAAACTCACACTCATTTTCTCACGTCCCTAAAGAAATATATTGTGACCCATATTTTTGATCACATCCATGAATGGAGGTGTCAACTTCATCTCATCAAATTCAAGATTCCTGATGATTTGTTGACCGAATGGTTCACGAAATCATTCGTAAACAAAATTGCTACAGATATAACAATGGGTGGATGTGTTACTGAGGACTAAGCTATTGCACATGATTAGTATCTAAACTTAGTACATTCCCAATCTGAACTATTATATCAGATGTTGTCTAATGCTCTAAGACCATATTCAGATTTTATAGCCTTAAAGTATCCCAATGTACCACATGTTGATGATGTGATTAGTTTAGTGTCTTAGACTTCCACTAAGGATTCTTCGAAGCAAAAATCTGTTTCAAACATTGGGTCCAATAATCCTTCGAAAAAATCATCAAATCTTGGTAAAACCTACAGGCCACATGTTGTCCAGTCTACCACGGTAGATAAGCCCTAAAAAGGTAAGAAAAATGGTAAAGGTAAAGCAAAAGCCAATACCCCAAAATATGATCCACCCAAGTCATCTACTGATGATGCTTCTAAAGGAAAGCTGAAATATCCTTACATCATCTGTGAGGAAGACCATTATACCAAGGATTGTCCCCAACGTACTGAGGTTAACTGCTTATTGAAAGGGACTCCTATTAGGATATTCCAACACATAGGAAATAGTTAAGTTCAACTTGGTCTAGTATAGAGTTAGGTATAGAGTTAGGTAAAGTGTGTTTCTTTACCGTTGTACATTTTGTAACTTACAATCCGACGGTCATGATATGTAGTGATCCGACGGTTCATTCTCTCCTCGGTATACCGACACTTGATCCGTGGCTTGACACCCGATTGGTCCATGAATTCTATTTAAAGCGCATGGAGGGTCATTTGTAGGTTAACGCTGCATGAGAGAAGCTTATGTAAA
>APFE030683234.1:61461-85311 GCA_000404065.3 Pinus taeda | reverse complement strand
TCCAGAGGACACTTGTACCATCAGATGTCATCAGTCAACAGAGTTTTTAACTCTCCTTCTATCTTCTCATCATCTTTCTTCTTTGTACCCAGATTCCACACCCTGCGGGGAATTGTAATAAGTGATGCTAGTATGATGATTTTCTTGAATTTGTAACAAGCCTAGGATGTGGGACTCAATCAGCAAACGAGTACACCTTGGAGTGTTTTTTTTTATCCAGTTAATTATCCCTTCTTTTTCAGAGGCGGATAATTTTCTGGATTTTTTCACTCATTTTTTACCCCAAAGCCGAGGTGACGATTTGAAGATTGAGCCCCTGACACATCTTAGTGTCTAGAGTCGATGTATATTACCATGCTAGATCACACAAAAAGTTTCGTGGAATTTGGCTAGGTCTAAGTAGAATTTTTTAATAGTTAAAAATTTCCCGCAAAACGGGATTTTTAAATTATTTTTTATGTAAAGGCATAAATAAGTGGCCTTAGGAAATGTCTGGGGCGTATGACCAGTCGAAATTCATCCTCAGAGGCCCAGCATTCTCCTAGAGCCTACTTTGGGGGTCAAAAAATGATTCAAAATCCCTCAAAAGGCGATTTTTCAAGTGACATTGGCAAAAATGAAGAAAAAATTCAAAATAATGAATAATTGGAAAAAATTTTAAAAAATTTCAAAGACAAAATAAGTCAAATTTTGACATGAAAGTCAAGCAGAGGATCAAGGGTGATGTGGCAAGCAGTGTGGGGCCCACCACATAAGTTTCAAGTCAAAGTCAAAGAAAAGTCAAAGTCAAAACAGGCACACTTTGAGTTCATGAGGCAATGAAATTTTTTGATTTAATTCAAAGGTTAAGCAATTAAAGTTGGAATTAAAAATAAGTGAGTGAGAGGGGACCCACCTCACCCCTCCACGTATGGGAAGCTCAGCCGTACGTATATAGTCCGTACGCTGGCCCAAACAATAGTTCACGCAGCAGGCAGTTTTCAATGTAAGCATATATTCCAGCTAGTTACGTGGGCCCAGCAAAGCAGTCAACGTAGCATACTCACTCAGCAGATCAGGTCAGCATTCAACGCAGGTATAACGTGGGTCAACAGGAGTTACGTGGGCACCTACAGTGTCTATGTTGGCAATCAATTAAAATACGCATATGCCTCACAGCTTCCAAGCAGCCAACTCATACAACAGATTGCCCAGTCATCCTCAATCATACGCAGCAAATCAAGGCACAATCTACAGTTCAGATTTTAGAGTTAAACAACAGTTAACGTGGATGCAACAGGCAGTCCGTACGCAGATTTGGAGGCATATTACTCAGCATGTTCAAACAGCAAGTTACACTCAGCAGTTTAACGCATGTTTACTCACAGCCAATGGACAGCAGTTCAAAGGCAGCCATACAGTAGTTCACATGTTCAGTCAATAGCAGCCTCATCAGCAGTTATCTTTAGAAATCAAACAATCATAGCAGCCACTTGGAAATTCATTTTTCATTGGGATTGTCATCAAGTTACATGTGTCATTTCATTTCTTCATTGGGATCTTCACCTGATTGCCACTTGTCATTGGAATTTGCCTTGGGATCATCTCCCATTTTCCTATTTATATGAGCCTTGGGCTCTTATTGTACAATCATAGAACAAGCTATTGGGCGGGCGGAGACTCTGTCGAATTTTGTACTCAGCTTTCACATTAATAAATAAAAGTCTTTGGAGTTACTAGCTTCTTTTGTGGCGCATGTTTTGGTACATGAGGTATACCTGTATCGTTTCATATTCATTTAATTTCATATTTGCTATCTAGTTGTTTTCCTTTGTGCATTTGCCTGAGGGCACTATTGTCTAGGGAGGAGAGATTTTTGCAGCTATCTCAAATCTCTTCTGGGCTTGGTATATCTTGTACACTTGTTGTAGCTTGTCCATTCTCGGTTGAATGACAAGCTCAACTTGGTCTCTATATGCCAAGTCTCTTTCTGCTCTAACAATTTGTTTGCAAGTTTTTTCTGTGTTTTCAAGCGACAGGTTTGCCAGCTCTGTTGGAGGGCGAGGACTTCTTCGGCGGGAATAGTCACCTCCAAGGACACCAAGGGTCCCACACGCTGTTCAAGCCATCAAGCTCTTAAGACATCAAAAAGAGATTTACTCAAGAGGGAAGTATTTTGATCCCTTAGCTTAGTTTCTATTTTGAAAAGTCAAAACAAATTTTCTCTTTTCATTTAAAAGCATTCGTTTCCATTCTGAGTATAAAAAGAAATACAAACAAAAATATTTTCATTTCTGAAATAACAGCGTTTTTAAGGCACTGGTCATTTGCGTGTTTCCTGTTTATCGTACGGTTAATGGCTATTGCTTATATTACGTTTTGATTTTAGATCTCAGATTGACAGTCTTATTTAACTCAAATAATTCTCCTAGAACTTTGCATCTTAGCTTTTAGCTTAGCTTTCCATTAGGGACCACCCCCCTTAGCTAGCCTAGGAGATAGCTAAAACGGAGAGAGTTGGGATCAGTGTGACAGCCCCTTCTCTGAGTTCCCTGCCACCAACCACACCTTGTGGGGTTGAAGGCTTTTCTCGCTAACTGGTAGGTAGGTGCGGGCGGCAGGGTCAACACATCCAACACATCCAATAAGCCAAAACCCGATGGCATCAAGGTCAGTGCCCAACTAACCATGGGATCAATCAATATCGTTTTATGAGGCCAAACTCTACGACTATATACAATGGTCTTTCAGTCCATGACCCAAGGGAGGAATCCCTATCTCAATCCCTGATTATATGGTCTCTTGGTCCACGACCCAAGGGAGAGAACTCATCCTTCCTGACCAACCTCATTGGCCTCTCAGTCATCATGTCCCAAGGAAGGAAACTCAAGATCAATCTCCCTGAGTAATCCATTGGTCTCTCGGTAACTACCTAAGGGAGAGATCACAAAATCAGTGTCCCCGACCAAACAAGTCTCTCGATCATCATGACCCAAGGGATCACTTCATTCCTCAGAACCAAGCTCCTCGCCAGACTTATTGTCCTCTCACTCGAATAACCTAAGTGAGTGATTCTTCTCGACCATATGGTCTCTCGACTACAACCAAAAGAAGATTCATGATTGTGAAAATTCCTACACTCAAGGAATCCCTACAACAACAAATCTGAATCTACTTCACCTACTTGATTTTTAAATTATATTCATCAAGTTATTCTTCTGAATACCGAAGCAAATTACTTCTGCATTGTACACTAATTAAATATTTGATCTCATGAAACAAAAAACAGAGCAAGGAACAAGATAGATAGGACACACTTATTTTTGGACACAATAGTCCCCCGAAAAACCCAATGTGGGAAAACCGGTGCAACAATTCCAAGGGTTTATTATTATGTAGGAGAAATATCTAAATACAAATCTAGGATGCTCATCTAGTAATCCTTTACAAAGAAAATACTGGCGGAAAATCTGAGTGAGTTTTACCTCACTTCACCTGGCATAATTTCAGCTGTTCCGATAGTTCTGGATTCTGCGTGATAGGCACCTTTTCTGTGTCATTTCTCCCAGCTACTGCGCTCCCTCTGCGTCAGCTCTCGTAGATGTTTCGGCAGTTCCAACAGTTCTGGTTGTTTCGACAGTCATCAATTCTGCGTGACAGACAACTTTTCTGTGTCATCTCTCCTGGCTACTGTGCTGCCTCTCTGCAAGCTTTCTCTGCCTCTCTGTTCTGTATTTTCTGAAAATTCCTTCTCCCAGATTCTCTCTGCCCCTCAACTGTAGGGTCTCCCCAATCAGTTTTCCTCCTGAGAACTTCTCACCTCAGAAAATCGATTTCCTCAATCTCTCTGTGTGTGTTTTCAAATGAACCCCAAGTCTCCATTTTATACTTTTTCTGTTGAGTCTTCAACGATCGAGATTAAGTCTCTAATTAACGACTAAGATTAAAACATGACTTGATTTTCCTTCTAGATTAATTCTCACCCATATTTTGATTAATACCCATTAATATTTTAATTTTCCTAAGTTTAGACTTAGGAACCCCATTAAAAATATTAATTATTTTAATAAAATACAATCCGGGTGGAATTTCACCAAACGGTATCTGGAATTATTTTGCCTTAGCGTCTCCACCATTTTTCGAGACACTCCCGATGCTACCAAAAACTAACACTCCCTCTTAGAGAGGAAAGTGCTCTAGCAACAATGTCCACCTGCATGCTGCTTTGTTTCTGAAGCACCTCGTTTTTGCACTGCTACTGCCACCAACATTGTGCTGCTGCAGCTACTGTATTGCTGCCCATCACACTGCCACTTGTATTGTTGCATCTATGCTACAACTCCCTCTCAAACGCTGCATTTGCTATGCTACTAGCACTACCACTGCTAACATTGCATTCGTACTGCAACTCAATTGCTGAGAGAAGCAACTGAAAAACATCCAAAATTAGTTGAACTTAACTGTGTTCAGCATAATACAATGAATGTTGGGATTTGACTGTTGCTGATTCTGACCCTTTGAATCCTCTGCGCTGCTACTGACTCCTGCATTGCGCCAACTGCACTGCTGCCAACCTTGTTTTGTGCTGATAAGTTTTTGGTCCCCACCTACTGCATCTGTCCTCCAAACTCTCCACTGCATCATTTGACACTAAGTCCATCTCGCTATTGCTGAACCATGGCCTCCTGTAGCAAGGAATTGATCCAAGAGGTGGACTCCTCAAGGATCCTGCCCACATGTAGTCTTCCGAACTACAACTCAATGTCGCCCCATCTCCCACCTGAAGGTGTGTGGGCACTCATGACAAACTCATCCTCGTCAATCTTTGATGAAGCAGCCTTATGATCATGTTTTTCATCCTTGTCCTTTTTTTCAAAGGACATTGGGATGCATAGTGGCCCATCTTGCCACAACTAAAACATTTCACCTTCAAAATGTCCTTCTTTCGCTTCGGCTTTTGCTGCCCCTTTGATGCTAGAGTTGCATTCTCCTCCTCCTCCTTTGTCCTTATGCCACTCCCACTATTGCAATTGAGGTTGACCTTCACTAGGTCCCTCCTTAACTCCTCCTGTTGAAGAGCCAACATCTCCTCCCATGAAGGTAGTTTTTCTCTGCCCAATATGCTTTGGACGAAAACTTGCCATTCATCTGAGACTCCATTCAGGGCTATCGTCACCATCGCAGTTGGCTGAGGAGTTGACACCACTGTAGCAAGTTGGTCTCTAGTGTCTTGAATACGTTGAAGATAGAGGTTCACCTCTTCTCTTTTCTCCATCAAAGTCTGCTACAACTTCTGCTCCAAATACATTTTCGTTGTTCGGAAGAGCCTTCATACAAAGAAGACAAGGCATCCCACATCTCTCGGGTTGTATCCTTGCCCTACAAGTGTGAGATCACATGAACTCGAACTCCATCGAGAATGAGCCTCTTTGCCTTCCCCTGCTCGACCTTGTACTTCTTCTTTTGTTCGTTGTTACCAGGAACAACTACAACACTTTTGATGTAGGCCTCGAGATCGTATTCCTCTAGAACAACTAAGATTCTGGTCTTCCATATGACATAATGGGAGGCACTGTCCAACCTGTCTTGATCTTTGAGCCCATGCGATGCCATCTCACCCAACTCTTGAATTGACTCTAGTCACTTCTTTGCACTCTTCAGCTACTCGACAAGTGAGAAATTCGAACTTTCTCGTGGAAAGTTCTCTGAGGAGAAAGTTTCCCTTCTACGTGTGTTCGTTATTTTCCACCAGATTTTTGCCCTGATAGAAACTGCGCCCTTCAAGCACTATGCTGAGGCTTTGCGTCACTCCCTCTGTCTCTGCAAACTCACGAACTGGAAATCGTACCTCTTTGTCGTCTCACTCAGAGAGAGTTGTCCTTAGATATGCTTTCTAGCAACGATTGTGCAATCCCTTCAAGGGGATTCAAATTGCTGCTAAGTGCAGCTTTTGGCCTCATTGCTTAGCACTGGATATGCTCTTCCTGTTTTAAAATCGATGCTTTGATACCATGTGAAAATTCCTACACTCAAGGAATCCCTACTGCAGCAAATCTGAATCTACTTCACCTACTTGATTTTTAAATTACATTCATCAAATTATTCTTCTGAATACTGAAGCAAATTACTTCTGCAACCTACAGTAATTAGGTAATTGATCTCATGAAAGAGAAAACAGAGCAAAGAACAAGATACATAGGACACACTTATTTTTGGACACAATAGTCCTCGGAAAAACCCAATGCGGGAAAACTTGTGCAACAATTCTGAGGGTTTATGCAGGAGAAATATCTGAATACAATTCTAGGATGCTCATTTAGCAATCCTTTACAGAGAAAATACTGGCAGAAAATCCGAGTGAGTTTTACCTTACTTCACTCAACAGAATTCCGGCTGATCCAACACAGGACTGGCTAACTTTGGCCATTTTTGTGCTTGCCTTGCATATGCCCTGCGCCTGTCTTTCAGGTTCTGTGTGAGCCCTGAATCACCTTCTCTTCCCTCTGTGTCAACTCTTTCGGTTGATCCAAGTAGTTCCTGGCAGTTCCCGCCAATTCCCGATAGTTTCCGCTATTTAGATATTTTTGGATTCTGCGTGACAGGGAACTTTTCTGCATTAGCTCTCCCAGCTACTGCGTTGCCTTTGCGTCAACTCTCCCAGTTGTTCCAGTAGTTTACAACAGTTCCGACAGTTCTCGACATTTTTGGTTGTTTTGGCAGTTCTGGATTCTATATGACAGGCAACTTTTCTGCGTCAGCTCTCTCGGCTACTACACTGCCTCTTTGCAAGCTTTTTCCGCCTCTCTATTCTGTATTTTCTGGAAAGTCCTTTTCCCGGATTCTCTCTGCCCTGCAACTGCAAGATCTCCCTAATCGATTTTCCTCCCGAGAACTTCTCACCTCAGAAAATCGATTTCCTCAATCTCTGTGTGTGTGTTTTCAAATGAACCCTAAGCTTCCATTTTATACTTTTCTTGTTGAGTCTTCAACGGCCGAGATTAAGTCTCTAATCAACAGCTAAAATTAAAACATGACTTGATCCGCCTTCTTGATCATTCTCACCCATATTTTGATTAATACCCATTAATATTTTAATTTTCCTAAGTTTAGACTTAGGATCCCCATTAAAAATATTAATTATTTTAATAAAATACAATCCAGGTGCAATTTCACCAAACGGTTTCTGGGTTCTTTAGAACTCATGTGCGTTAGCCTCTCCACCACTTTTCAAGGCTAGAGCATTACCGATGCTACCAAAAACTATAGATTAGTTTCTTTTATGCTCATTTTTCTGCAATGTTTATTTTAAATCTTTTGATTAGATGCATTGTTTACATTCTTTTATGCTCATTCCATTTATGTTCTTTTGCAGATCAAGTGCTTGAGTAAAACCAAAAACAATCAAAATGGTTCACTTTATTGCTTTCATTTCATAGATTCATTGCTTTCCAATTCATGTTAAAGAATCATTGCTTTTCAATTTGTTTGTTTTTAGATTCATAGATAATCATGAATGATTCTAATTTGACAATGCACACATCAGTAATTTCAGTTGATCTGTCACTGCTTTCAAAATTAGTTGCCTTTAAATTTCATAGCTTAAGAATTCAATGCTTTCCTAGCATAGAATTTTTTGCTTTCTAAATTTACTTTCAAGTCATTATAATATATTTACTTTCCTTTTGATAAGATAGATTTACTTTCTTGTTGATAGTATAGATTTACTTTCATGTCGCTAGAATAGATTTATTTTCATGTTGATAGAGTAAGTTTACTTTCATGTCAATTGTCCTTTCAATTTCATAGATTAAAAGATTGCTTTCCAAGTTCCGAATTTGATACTTTTGAAAAAGAAAGTCTGTGCATGCTCATCTTAGACATTTTTATGAACAATTTTTCTTTTAATCTTGCAATTTCTTTCAATAGTCTAGAATTTCCTTTTGAAATTGAAAGTTGATGCCTAACATATATTGTGCAAGTGTACTTCACAAGTATACGAACCTGGATTGACTTTTAATGCAAGTAATTTAACTCACAATTAAATTACCCAACACAAACTTCATCTGGGATAGTGGATTTGATCAAAACATCAACAACCTACTCGTCAATAAAAATGTACACCAACCTAGGTACAAATCTCAATGTGCTTCGACTTGACCATCAACAACAAGATTCTCAAAAAGATTTACACAACTTTGCCTATCACAATATACAATAGCAACACTTGAACAAACTAGCAAATAGCTTATGAAGCCACACAACTTCACAACAAGCTGAACGTGCAACTATATATTCAACTTTAGCCGCACTAAGAGCAACATAAGTTTGCTTCTTACTTGATCACGAAATCATAGCTGAGCCCAAGCCAAAAATAAAAATGAGAAGTGCTCTTTCTATTATCAGTGCATCCAACCCAATTAACATTAGTATAACCATGCAATTGTCATATTAGAAACATATTTCAATCCATATTCAATGGTGCCATGTAGATATCTCAATAGTTGTTGCAACCCAATGCACATGTCAGGGCTCAACGAAGAATTGGCTCAACTTGTTTACAACATAGCAGATATTAAGTCTAGTGTTCATTAGATAGTTCAATGAGCCAATCAATTTGCAATATATAGAGGGATCAACCAGATCAAAAACACAATCTTGCAACTTCAGAAATGCCTGTCTTCATATTCTTCTCTCTCTTACTGAGGCACTTCCAACCATCTTCATTAGAGGAAATTTCAGCCTAAAAGTGGCCTCCTAAGGAAAAGTCAAGAAATTAATAAAAAATGCCATGTAGACAATTTTTTAATATTACTTTTATCTATGTTCCACAATATTTATTAGCATGAGATCTAATAAAAAAGTTAATATATTATTTCTAATTTTTACTTTTATCTAAATCCCTCAATATATATTTAAATTTAACTGTTTATTTTTATTTTTTTTATATTTAATATCTATAAATATTTTAAATTTTAACTAATGTTTTGGTGTGTTTTTTTTAATGACATTGTCATTCAAGCCACAATTTGCTTGGAAATTAATTTTTTTGGCTAGAGTTCTGGTAATTTGTCCTTTTAGAATACCGTTTTTTTTAACTTTTAAACTATTTTATATCTAATTATATATTCTGTATTTTGGATATTTTGTCTTTTTTGGAATAACATTTTTCAACTATTTATATTTAATTATTTTTTAACTATTTAACTGTTTTATATTTAATATATATTAAACTATTTAAAGTATTTATCTTATATTTTGGTCGGGAATCTAATAATTTGTCCTTTTAAGAATGTGTTTTCTAATTATTTTTATTTAACTATATATTTTATATTTTGCCAGAATTGGGTTAATTTGTCCTTTCTAGAATAAGTTTTTTCAACTATTTTAAATTTAAATTTTAACTATATCTATATTTTATTTTTAACTATTTATATATTAAATATTTATACTTTTTAAATATTTTATATTTAAACTATTTTTTTGGTGTTTTTTTGGGCATGATTATTAATGTCAAATCGGCCCGCATTTTTAATTTATAGTTTTTCAATAATATCAAGATTTACATTGCATTACTAACTTTTTCGATAATCTAATTCATATGAGTAAGGTAGGTAAATAACATTAATAAAATATTTCATGAATACCCAAATTAATAATAAAATATTTTAGAGATACCCAAATTAATAATAAAATATTTTACAAATACCCAAATTATCCAATTTAAAATTATTTAGGACCGTGTATCTCTTTTTAGATTTAAAGGATTTTGATTGGTTTACATATTATGACATGGAAATTGTGTGAAAATTTCATGGGCACTTTTAGGCTGAAATTTCCTCTAATGTCATTTGGAAGTCACATTTGACTTCTTTTTGTCATAGCTCCAAACAAGCTTTAGTGTAGCTGATTTGTTTGCTCCCTTTGAGTCTAGGGCTGATCTAATAATATCTTCACAACATGAGTCTTCTTGTCACAAACTTTGTTCTTCCAATCTTTTCATTTATTGACACAACCTTGGTAGGCTTCAACATGTACTTGCAATCCTCACTAGGAGGATAAGGAAGAACAAATACAACGAAACAAGATATACAAGGACAAGAAGAATAAGAACAATATTAATGATTTAAAATAAGAAAGATACGAGATACTTATCTTTTGAACATGTTGGCTCTCTCTTGAATTTTAGCCTTTTTTCCAATCGACTTTGTCCATATTATCATCGTGATGCCATTCTTAGGGTTTCTTCTATCAGTGGAAGCAATCAATCCTAGGGTTTTGTCCATAAACCCTAGGGATTTCTTATCCAAGTCTTGTTGTTTGCTAGGGTTTACAAACCCTAGATCTTCGATTATTAGAATTAATGATGATCCTTGATCTAATCAAATCAAGAAACTATCATAAATCATTATAACAATAGCAACATCTGCTCCCTGAAAACTTGCATTGAGTTTTCATCATACAGATCTTAGCTTTATACTCAAATATTCATGCAATTAATTAATATATCTTCTGTCATTTATCAAGAGAGAGATTTAGGTCTTCAAGGCTTGACATCTTCAGATTTAATAGGATTTTTAAAGAAGGTAAATGAGGTGACTTTACTTTCAATGATGTATCATGACAACTCGTCTTCTTTTAGGCCTTGATCAAGACTTCAAAGTAATGTCCTACCTTCATGCAACTTTCCAATGATTCCTTCTATTTTGAAAATGATGTATTCTAGCTTAGACAAGTTCCTTAATCAAGTAGACTTTGCTCCAACTGTACTTCAACCTTGAAGAGGCATTCAACCTTCTTTTTCGTTTCATCAAAAAGGTGCTATGATAAGAATGATCTTCGAAGCAATACTTCTTTCACAACTTGAATCTAAGAGATGTCTAAGACCATTTCTCATGTCATTATACAACCAATATTTCTGTGAGGATTATGACAAGGCTTCCTCAATTTAAGTACTTCAACCTTTAATCTCAAATGGCAATTGTTGATGGCAATCTTTGTAAACTTTAGAGTTTTATGCACAGGATCAACCTATATCATGTTGAATGTATCATATCACTCATTTTGAAATGTAAGCACTTTGAATTTTAGGTAAAGCGTGTAGATTGTAAGGTACAATCTTCAAGTTGAGGCATTTCAGTACCAAATTATTATGATGTAAAACTCAGATCCACATTTCGGCAGAGCTTCTCTAATGGAGATAAGAGATCAAATATCTCAAACAAGGGTTATTCATACCTTACGTCAAAGAGTTCATGGAGACATCAATCTATCCTTGCAACGTGCTTTGTATGAAGACTTAGGAGCCAAGCAATATCTTTTTCAGTGTTATCACAGATCTTATGCAAAACATGATCCAAAAGAGTCATGGTACATACCTTGATTCCTGATTTTGTTCCAATGGTCAACACTTCTTCTTGTAAAAAGCTTTTGTGGAAAGCTCCATTGTCTTCAATTAGACATAAATTTTGAATGATCATGATTGCAATGTTCTTGAGCATCAGGTTGATAAATTGGTGGCATTAGTCCTTCAAATCATTCCCAAGAGAATCAAGACAAATTTTTACAGGTATTCACTAATTGCACAAGAATGTCTTCCAATTGTTCATATATATATATATATGGACAAACAACTATATATTGAGCCTAATAGCTCACCTCCAAGGCAGATTTTTCAAATCTTATGTATCTCTGTTCTATGCGAACTCTGAGGCAGATTTCTCTGTGGAAGGATGTGAGTTCTGTTGCATCACTAGTCTGAGTTCTGTGGCGTCCTCATAGGCAATATCTGTGGCATTATTCTGTGAAATTATGCAAGTTTCCTATGGAATTTCATGTAAATATTTGTGGCATTATTCTTTGTAATTGTGCAAGCTACCTGTGGCATTTTATGTGAAATTCTGTGGCTCAGTGTTATGCGAGTTTTGTGACTTCAATATGCAAGTTCTGTGGCACCAAACATGTGAGTTTTGTGGCTCCAAATATGCAAGTTCAGTGGCACGTTGCTCCATGATATATGCGAAGGACAAAGGTTTGTTACTTTATGAAGTATGTCGTTTCTCGTCTCTGTGATATATGTGAAGGACAAAGTTTTGTCATAAAGATCTTAGACTCATCATGTTTGTGACATGTGCGAAGGTATGATGCCCATTATGATCTAAAGTTGACCTTGTTACATACCTTTCTTAGAGGACAAATTTGTGTTTTGTTTTGGCACTTTGGAGGGCTGGTTTGACACTCATGGAAGGTCACCTTGCTGGTTAGTTTTTTATTATGTCCAAGAGACTTGCGACACCCAAGAAGGAGCCTCCAAGAGGCTGCCGCAAGCCAAAGAAGGCTGTGACTTAGGGAGGAGAGGAATTAGAGAGGAGAGGAGGGCTAGTAGAGGGGTTAGGAGGCTAGGCAAAGGGCAACCAAGAGGAAGGAGGGTAGACCGAGAAGGGAAAAGGAGGACGGACCGCTAAGGGAGCTGGATGGAGGGAAGATGGAGGGAGGTCGAGGGGTTTAGGCCTTACGGCTAGGCCTTCAAAGGTCAAAAATACTGATGATAGGGGCTAGGGAGGTAGGGCGAGCCCTTAGGGCCTGCAACTAGGTCTAGAGGGCCTAAAAGGCTAACTGTAGCCCTAGAAAGGGCCATGCCAAAGCTTCAAGGGGGAAATAGGCCTGCGACTAGGCTAGGAGGGCTAGACGGCTAGGATAGAGGAGGATGTTGGGCCTAGCGGCCTCAAAAATCTTGAAACGTTTGCCAAAAATTTGAATTTGCTTCGGATCTTCAATTTCACTGCAAAATCTTCAATTGTTGGCCCTACAAAAATTTCTAGAGACTAGATCTTACCCTCAAGGGATTAGATCTAGCACTAACCCAACAAATCTTCTTGAATATCACCTACACAAATGAAATTTACAAATACCTCAAACCTCAGTATATGCAAAAAATTGAAAATCCCGAAACCCTAGTTGCAAAACAAAGATTAGAAAAATTTATATACAAAGATTAAAAAAATTAATTTACAAAATATAGAAATATACAATGTTTGAAATATTTTTTATAAAATTTTGATAATGGCTGGATGTATTTCGAAAGATAGATATTAACCACAACCTTAGAGAAGTAAGAAAATTACATAAAATATCTGAAGTCCAAACAAGGTTAGCTTGTGCCGGCAGTTTGTGAACTTGGAGCTTTAGGGTCGGGGAACTTGCAAACTCTATATATTTCTTAAGAAAAATCGTTAGATCATACAATGAATCATATCACCTAAGATAAGCCCAAAACTTACCAATAGAATGTTCCTATCATTTACAAATGAAATAGCAATTCATATTATATTGAAGCACAATATAGGAAAACACATACCCAACACATACCACAGATCAACGAGACCAAGACGCCATGAACTTACCCAAAAGTCTTTTATTATGAAATTCAAATGTTCCCAGCAGAACAGTGGTTTCACATTAGCATTTACAAAATTACATCTGATCAAAGATCAAGATGAAAAATAGAAGCCAAATGCCTTCTATTTATAGAGAAATACCTTCCAAGTGGAAAATAACAACTAGTTGGCTTGATCCCTATCAAAATAATCTCGATTGTTGATAAATCTTTGATCAACTTTTAATCTCTGTCGTCGAAATTTTTTATTTTTGAGGAATTTTCGAATTTCTCATTAAAACCATTTTTTATTAGTTCAAAAATAATTATTTTGAACTAATTTTATAAAAAATTGACTTTGACTTAACCACCAAGGTTCAATGGTCCAAATTTTCTTGAAATTTCCAATATTCCCTTGATGAGGGACCTCCAAAAATTAACTTTTTTTAGACCCACGAATTTTTCCACTTGGAGAAATTAATTTCTCTAACATTTTAATTTTGACTCTAAATTAATTAATTTTTTGGCTTAGGATTTAATTTTATTTTTGCTAGAAAAATTTGATTAATTGGCTCATGAGGGGATTAATTAATTTTCCACCCTCAAATATTTTGGCCATGGTGTCTAAGTATGAGGGACTATGCACTAAAATATTTTTTTACATAAGATTTTACAAATTCAACCCTCAAAGGGAGAATACCCATTCGTTATAGACCCTCATGATATTTACTCAATTCTGCGACACAATATGATCTAATAAACCAAGTGATTTGTAATAAAATAATTTAGCTAATTAGCTTAAATTATTCCCAAATCACTTTTACAATAGACTTAACTAAAATATTAGGACTCACTGAAGACTTCAACGATAAATTCCACCCTAGTTTTGGGGTTGAGGATGGAGAGAAAAACTCTGCCAATCATATGTGTTTAAAAACATAGATAATCAGTGAGACGAAAGACATCCTAGGATGAAATTCGCTGCCAAAATCATAGACTTACCTAGGTTGTCACATGTTTAAATGGTCGTACTAGCATCATTTACATTACAAATTTGTAGAATGGGTTTACAATGACATAATAAGCTGTTGGCTGATGATCCCGATCCTTGAACAAATTGGCACAACTGCTTCCCTGGCACTATGACAAAATGGGTGCAACATCTTGCTCCATATGGGGACGCGTTGCTTCCATGACGTTATGTGAGAATCCAGAATCTTGTAACCAAGAAAACAGAAGTCGAACAAATAGATATCCATTCAAAATCCGAATCATCATATGTTTATATAGAATATTTGATGGAATAGAAAAAGTCTACTTTAACAAACTAAAATGTAAAGATATACAACATGAGTGCATAAAAAAGAAAATCAACTACTACCATAAATGAAAGGGAGTAGTGTTAGAGATACTACACAAAAGATGCGGCAAGGCATCAAATGTCATCCTTGTGCATATTGAATATCTGCCGACCAATGTTGCACGAAGCAGGGATGAAGCGGGGACGCGAAAGCGTCATTTTCCAAAAATCTAGGAAGCGAAGCGTCTGCTATATATATATTTTATATTTTTTTGCATTTATACTCAAAACAAACATCCCAAATAGCAAATTAGTTGTAGAAGACATGAAACATGCATATTTTTGCATAAATCAAGATAGATATGGCATCCATGATTCCATTGTAGTTACTAGTATGTACATCAACCATCTATATTCTAGAGATTACAAACATACATCAAATTTTTAAGCATATTATAAAACATAAAACATAGAGCATATTATGATTTATCTAGCAAGTGAGCAACTGTCAACATGTCCAAACTTCAAATAATAATGTTTACAAAATATGTCACTTGGTCACCGCCAACTGCCAAGACAAAAAAGGTTCAAAATTCAAATTCACAAGCCTACAAGTGTAATGAGTAATCTATGACAAAAGTAGTAAATTGTGAATATATCTACTAATCTTTCCTCCCTCCACCACGAAGAGAATGTGGCGGCGGGCCTCCACGTGGTGGCAATGAAGAAGATGGTGCTTGTGGAAGTTGTGGCAGTGGTACTGTAACTGATGAAGAAGAACCCCCTGTTGTTGGTGTTGAACCATGGAACCTAGGAACCAAGGGACCAGATGGGGGTGGGGGTGGCATATGAATACGATCATCATCATCCTGGAATCGCTCAAAAAATTCATGCAAAAAAAATACTAGTTAACAAAAAAAATTAAAAACATGAATTAGAGAAATGCTTTATAAGGAAAAATTGGAAAATTCATACCACAATGGACATATCTAGATAAGAGCATCCTCTAATTGCTCTAATCGCAACACTCCATCCTCCAAATTGGGCTCCTCTAGATTCTTGTCCCAAATCAACAGGTCTTTATTAAACTTTGCATCTTCACAGTAATGGGACAACAATCGCAAGTTGTAATGAACATAAACCAACCTCTTTGCTCGGTCTAAACTCAGCCTGTTCCTTTTAACACTGTGGATGAAAGAATAAGAGCTCCAACACCTCTCTACAGAAGAAGTGTTTACCACCTGTGATATCACCCGCAATGCCAAAGTCTGTAGAAGTGGAGTACCCCCTCCATGCATGTTCCACCACTCAAGAGAAGAAAAAGTCTCTCGATCTCTAATTGCATGCATGCTCCCAAATGAACCAGTGTTAAGCGTATAGTTGCTCAACTGTCTCTGTACCAATGCAGCCTCCTCCTCACCAGGGATTAATTTACTCAATGCAGCCATATATTTTTTGTGAACCTCTTGATCTTAGTGTGGTTTTCTCCTGCTCCCCCCCTAGGTGCTGGTGTTGAAAGCCATGATGGATGATAGTATTTAGGTGTCAAAACATATGCTAATGCATGCAATGGAACATTTAACATTTCCCATCGGTTTTCCACCTCTGCACGAATATAATTGTACAGGGTGATATCTCTAGGCTCAACAATGTCTTTAATCTGCCCCAACATGCTATCCATTTGCTCATACACCTCCCCAATTACTGGTCGATCTGAATCTCCAAAGTTGATCATGTAATAAATTGGTTTGGTGAATTACAAAACATATTTAACCTGTGACCAAAAGTAACTGTCAAGAACAGTGTCCTTGACTGCATTAGCACCATCTTTGTCAGTGTTAATTTCATCCCATGATTCAGCGCACACCAGATTAGTTAAAGCTTGTCTCACCTTCACTAGCCGCCTAAAGGTGAGGTAATAACTAGCAAATCTTGTCTTTGCAAGTTTAAGCAACTGCAACCTGGAGTAAGTGCCATAGAAGTAGTTTACCCTTATATGCCCTGTGGTGAATTTAATGAGTTGCTTCCCTCTCCTATAAAGCTCAATAATCCACCCACATTCTTTGTGCTTCACAATATCATGCATCAAAAGGTTCAATGTGTGAACCAGGCACCCAGACCGAAAGATGTGTGGATAAGTACGCTCAATAATTTTTCCTACTGCCTTACAATTTGCTGCATTATCTGTGATCACTTGAACCACATTATTCGGACCAACATCTTTGATTGATTTCAATAGGAGATCTGCAATGTTTTGTGCAGATGCACTGATGGAGGAGGAGTCATGACATGTAATAAATATTGCACCACTAGAAGAAACACCAAGAACATTTATCAAATGTTGGTTTCTAATATTTGTCCACCCATCTGATACAATGGATACCCCAGAATCTACCCACTCATTTGTAAAACGTGTCAAAGCTCTTTAAACCTTAGCTTTTTCTCTTTCTAATAACATTGTTCTAGATTTCTCATAGTTGGGGGCCTTGTATCCTTTTGGGGCTTCATTGATGGCCTTTACCATTTCATCCCAATAGGGAGAGCGAAGCACATTAAATGGTACACCGCAAGCACAAAAAAAACAGACTATCTTTCCATCCACATCATCCCTCCCAGCAACATTAAGGAAATCCCCTATTGTTCTTCTACCTTCAAAGCTTGCAGAAGTACCATGAGGAGATGAGCTACCAATTTTAGAGGTTGCACTTGATTCAGAATGAGTTTTTTGTTTTTTGTTTTTTTGTTGTGCAGCCTCCTCTATTTGGATGTATTTTCTTCTTTCTTCAGATGAAATGTTTGGGCAAATTTGTACCCCCACACGACCCTTTTTTTCATCACTGTCTAGCACCCCACAAAGATGCCTCCTCACACGGGTATATGAACCACAATATGGTTTTCCTCGATGACAACCATGAGGGCACACAAATTTGTAAGTTCCACCACCTTTTACCCCATCAAGTTTGGTCACATATCTCCATAAGGGTGTCAATGCAGCTGTCCCATCTAGTGTTTTAGTTTCCCCTTCAGGTTTATCCCTTTCCTCTTCAAACCCTTCCTCCTCATCATACATTGGGTCACTCATATTGGGACCACTGTCCTCTTGTACTTCTTCCCTTCTATTCCTATTCCCCCTTGCCATCATTACCAAGAGTGGAATGATACATAGAAGCCAAAAGAACACCATCTTGGAATATGGATATAGGTGGTGGACAACCTGCAAGTAAAGGAGCAAGTAGAAACAATGGGAAAGAGTAGGAGAGGGAGGAGAAAAATACAAAAAAAATGTCAACAAAATAAGGGAGTTTGGGGTTTGAACTTACCTCTCCTCTCCTAGCTCCTCCACTCCTCCAAGCTCTCCTCTCTTCTCCTCTCCTTTCCTCTCCTCTTCTCCTCTCCTCTCTTCTCTTCTCCAACTCTTATAAAATCAAAGTGAGCAAATGAGGAATGAATGAGGGCTTTATTCCCTTCGTTCCTCACCTTAACCTCACCCTAACCCAAAGTGGACCCACCCCCTTTATGCCAAGTCAACGAAAAAAAAATCGCATTTCATCCTTCGTGCGACGCTTTTCCTGAATCTTACGGGAAGCGTGTGCTTCACCCTCCGAAGCACCATGCTTCGTACGACTGAAGCACCGTACGAAACGCGCTTCGAAGATTCGAAAGCGCGCTTTGGAGCCAAGCTTAGGAAATTTCCAGGAAGCATCAAAAACAGGCGGAAGCGCGCTTTCGAATTTTGGAAGCGTGCTTCCGGGGACGCTTCCGCACGGGACATGCTTCGGGGCTTGGAACCGGGGGGGGGGGGGGCTTCTTGCAACATTGCTGCCGACTCTCAGGTAGGTCTGTAGGTTGCTTTTCGGAAGTGCCATGCTGAACTCTAGAGAGACTAGGCCTTTGATCAATCCGATCATCATGCTGCTTCTGGTTGTCAAACCTCTTCCTTCTTCTCTTCTTTATTTTACCTTCTTTACTAATGGGCGGTGATGATAATAATGTGACCAATGTAGACTACCTGGATAAAAAATCTGAAGAATCCGAAGTATGCCCAACCTTATTCTGAATATACTCTGTCTTTAACCTGTCTTTAATGGGACAAGTGGCCTCTTGGTAATGAGGCTTGTGGTCTGTCGAAAGGTCTTTGTTTCTTTCACCATCTGAATTATGCTGAAATTCCTCTATTTTGTCTAGTCTATCTTTAATGGCATTTATTTGGCTAGAATTCTCACCTTTAACAACAGTGATTTCTTTGGTATGATCATTTTTTATGGTATCTATTGTGTCCTAGAAGGTGACCATTTGATGATTCATCATTAAATTTTCTTCCATGATTTGCAACCTTTCTTCCATGGCCCTTATTTCCCTTTCATAGCTTATTCGCATGTCTTGAATTATTTAAGTCAAATTCCTGATAATTTCATCTTCTATTTTGACTCTTCCATACTTATAATTACATGCGTTAATGATATTTTGCATAGAATTAAAAGCATTATCCGACTTGTCATGAAACTAATCTAATGCGTCATCTTTTAATGAAAGGACAAAGAGCTTCATTCTAACATCCTCGTGATTGTATGTAGTTGCATGAGCATATCTTTGAAGGAAATTGGTGAACTTTTAAACATGAATATCAACGTTGTTTGCGTTGTTCCTCTAGAAGGTCGAAAGCTTGTTCATAACATAATCGTCTTGAGGATCATGAGGATATACTTGAATGTTGGCAAAGCTACAAGGCCTGTAGTAATCCATGGATTCTTGATTGGCAGGATTAAGAAAAAGCAAGTGGATATCAAGCAGGGCTTCTTGTTGTTGGGTTGTGTTATATTCTTTTCACGTAGTTAAAAGGGGGTTTGAAGGGCACCCGTAACCCCATGTTATGGGGTCCTGGGCAGCGCCCCGGAAAATTTTGGTTTTCGACCTTATGTTAGGTTGGGCTGACCCACCTATGGTTTTGTGTATGATTTTCGCACATGTTTTTTGGACGCGATGGTTTTCGGTCCATGGTATTGGACGCTATGCTTTTCGGTCCATGGTATCGGATGCTTCGACATGTATAAATATGTATTGTAACATTGAAAGGAACATAATGAAAAATCAAGCTGGTAGTCCCCGTTTTGGGATCCAGTGGGAAAATCTCTGTGTATATGTGTTTTATGTGTTATGCTCTTGCATTGTTTATTTTTCTGTGTTTTAGAATTCGTATGTAGGTAATTTCTGTACTGGGTTAAAACCTACATTTGGTATCAGAGCTGTTTTGTCAAGGGGACGTCTTTGTTGCTGAGTGGTTTCTCTTGGGCCTATGGTAGACCCTGTTCAGTGGGAGATCTGCGAGATCAATTCTGGTGGTGAAAGAAGTGGCGAGCAATGGAAAGATAGAGATCGAGAAATTTAATGGTCAGAGTTTTGAGTTGTGGAAACTCAAAATGGAGGATCTGTTGGTGGATAAAGACCAGTGGATCACGGTAGATCCGGGTACTAAACCAACAAGAGTGTCTGATGAAGAATGGAAGAAGTTGGATCAGAAGGCAAAGAGCACAATACGATTGTGTCTCAGTTTCAGTATTGCTGAATGTATCAGGGAAAGCTACGACAAAGGCTTTGTGGGACAAGTTAGGGACTTCGTACCAATCTAAGTCTCCGGTGAATAAAGTTATAAACAGTTCCTGCGGAAAATGCTGTATAACCTGAGGATGAAAGATGGAGACTCGGTGACAGAGCATCTGAATGCATTTAATATTGTGGTAAGTCAGTTAGCATCTGTTGATATTAAAATTTCAGATGAAGATAAGTGCATTAGTTTGTTGTGTTCTCTACCAGATTCGTGGGATAGTCTGGTTATTGCAATTGGTAGCAATGCAACTGCCTTGCATTTTGATGAAATAGTCTCATCCTTGCTGACGGAGGAGATGAGACGGAAAAATATGGAGAGCCAAAATGGTGATGCCTTGTCTATACGAGGGTGGACCCAGAACAGAAACGAAAATAAGTCATTGAGTGGGAGATCTATATCTAAAGGGAGATCTAAATTTCCAGGAAAACCTATAAAGGTGGTGTGCTGGACATGTGGAAAGGAAGGGCACTACAAGAGGGACTGTAAATCTAAAGCTCTTGACAAAGGAAGGGAATCTGATGAGGCTCCTTCTACAGAGGCGAAAACCACCTCAGATGAAGATGGGGATGTGTACTTGGCTTCTTCAAGTATACATGTAGATCATGAGGCATGGTTGATTGACTCAGGTGCATCCTTTCACTTCACTCCCCATAGAGAATGGTTTTGCGAGTATGAGAAATATGATGGTGGTGATGTCTTCTTGGGGGATGACAGGAAGGCTAGAATCGTTGGTCGCGGAAAAGTAAAGTTGAAGTTGCAAGGTCGAAGGGTTAGAACGCTTTCAGGTGTTCTACATATTCCTGCATTAGCCAGAAATCTGATTTCTGTTAGCACGCTGGATGATGCAGGTGTAAAAACAGTGTTCGAGAAGGATACTTGTAAGATGGTTTGGGGAGCATTGGTATTGATGCGGGGAGTTCGGATTGGAACTCTGTACAAGCTGCAAGGTAACACTGTTATTGATGGGTGCAATAGTTCTGTGGTTCTTGAAAGTGGAGCAGAAAATCTAGCGGTCTTTGGAGAGAAGACCATGCTGTGGCATCAAAGGCTTGGACATATTGGAGAAAAGGGCCTTCAGATACTTCATGGTAAAGGTATGGTAGAAGGTATGAGTAATAGCTCTCTGGATTTTGATTTCTGTGAAAATTCTGTATATGGGAAGTAGAATCAGGTGAGTTTCCCCTCTGGTACTACGAGGGCGAAACAGATATTAGAACTTGTGCACAATGATGTGTTTGGACCTGTGAAGGTTCCATCACTGGGTAAGTTTGTGTACAATGTATCATTTATAGATGACTTCTCAAGAAATACATGGATATATTTCCTTAAGAAGAAATCTGAAGTCTTTGATAGGTTTAAAGAATTTAAGGCTTTAGTGGAAAACCAGACAGAGAAGAAGATAAAGGTGCTAAGGACAGATAATAGTGGAGAGTTTTGCAGTAAGGAATTTAAAGAATTCTGTAAGAAATGTGGTATAGCACGGTAGAAGACTACTCCATATACACCTCAGCAAAATGGAGTTGCAGAAATAATGAATAAGACGTTGATGGAAAGGGCAAGAAGTATGCTCAGTGGTGCCAGGTGAGGACAAGAATTCTGGGCAGAGGCAGTGGATGCTGCATGTTACCTGGTCAACAGTTCACTTTCATTAGCATTAGAGGATAAAACTCCACAAGAGGTATGGACTGGTAAGAAACCCTCTCTTTCACATCTGAGGGTATTTGGATGTGATGCATATGTACATGTTCCAAAGGAGAAACGAACCAAGTTGGATAGTAAATCTAAAAAGTGCATCTTTATTGGGTATAAGGATGGTTTAAAGGATTATAAGCTTTGGAACCTAGTCACATGGAAGGTTGTGTATAGCCGAGATGCGGTGTTCAAAGAGGGAAAGATGTTATTAAACATGAAGTCCAACAAAAGGAACCTGAGAAGATAGAGTTTGAGCTAAAGGAGGAAGAATCAGACTCTACAACAGAGGAGGAATCAGAAGATGAAGAGCCACAAACTCCCGCTGTGAGATGATCAGTTCGAGAAAGAAGGCAGCCTGAAAGGTATAGTCCATCTGCTTTCTATTCAAATTTTGCTTTATCTATTACTGACAATGATCCCAGAATTGTGAAGGAAGCAGTAGATTCAGAGGATGGAAAACTCTGGAAAGAGGCCATGGTTGATGAAATGGAATCATTGCACAAAAATGAGGCTTGGGATCTGGTGGAGTAACCGGCTTGGAAGGAAACCCCATTTGGCCAGCAAAATGGGTTTAAAGGAAGAAGGCATCGCAGAAGGGAAGGTGGAGAAATACACAGCTCGGTTGGTAGCAAAAGGTTATTCCCAGGTGCCGGGAATTGATTTTGGTGATATTTTTTCTCCTGTTGCCAAGGTAACTTCTATTAGATTACTTTTATCTGTTGCTGCTGCTTTTGATTTTGAGGTAGAACAGATGGATGTGAAGACAACATTTCTTCACGGGGATCTGGCAGGGGAAATCTACATGAAGCAACCTGAAGGCTTTGCGGTGAAGGGTAAGAAAGAACTAGTGGGCAAGTTAAAGAAGTCTCGGTATGGGTTAAAACAATCACCAAGGATGTGGTATCAGAAATTTGATACATTTATACGGGGATTTGGCTTCACCAGAAGCAAACTAGATCACTGTGCGTATTTTAAATTAATTGGTGACCGTGTTATTTATCCGGTCTTGTATGTGGATGATGTGTTGCTAGTTGGAAATGACAAAGAAATTATCCAGCATTTGAAAACCCAATTGTCCTCCAAATTCGACATGAAAGATCTTGGTGCTGCAAACTATATTTTGGGCATGGAAATTAAAAGAAATCGGCAAAGAGGAAGCTCTGGTTAAACCAGAGGAAGTATGTCAAGACAATACTGTAGAGGTTTAATATGCAGGATAGTAAACCAGTGAAGGTACCTGTTCCTGTAGGTGAGAGGTTATCTGCTGAACAATGTCCCAAGACACAAGAAGAGGAAGAGGACATGTACCGTGTTCCATATGCAAGTGCAGTCGGTAGCTTGATGTATGCAATGGTTTGTACTATACCAGACATTGCACATGCAGTGGGAGTATTGAGCAGGTTTATGTCAAAACTAGGAAAGGAGCTTTGGACAATAGTGAAGCGGGTTTTTAGGTATTTGCGTGGCACTAGTGATTATGGTTTGTGCTACCAAGGAAGACCAGGATTGGACGGAGTGTTGGATATTCGTGGCTTTGTTGATGCAGATTGGGCTGGAGATCTGGATCAGAGAAGATTTACAAGTGGGTATGTGTTTAACCTATTTGGAGGTGCAGTCAGTTGGATGAGTAAGAAACAATCTATAGTGGCACTATCAAATACAGAGGTAGAATACATGGCAGCCACTCATGCAAGCAAGGAAGCAATTTGGTTGCAGATATTGTGTTCAAGTATGGGGTTAGTACAGGAAGTTACAAAGATAGACTGTGATAGCCAAAGTGCAATTTTCTTGGCAAAGAACCCTACATATCATTCAAAGACAAAGCACATTGATGTTCAGTATCACTTTGTAAGGGATATGATAGAAGACAAAAAGGTGTTGCTGGTAAAGGTGGACACTTTG